>JANTFA010009120.1:0-16354 GCA_026413405.1 Phytosciara flavipes | reverse complement strand
TTTTCAGGCACACGATGACACGATGTGAATATTGATGCCTACTGTAACAATATTCACATCGTGTCATCGTGTGGTCCGAGTTTTAAAAGAAATTCAAATTTTGCGAGTCTTAGCCCAAAGGGTCCAGAGGGTCTAAATATTGGACCCGTATTTTTTTTTTAGAATTTACAAAAACATTTTAGAAGCTCGAAAGCTTTCGGACGTTTGTATGAAAAACAAAAATTTGTATGAACCCCATACAAACTTCCAGAAGCTTTCAAGCTTCTGTAAATTCTAAAAAAAAATACGGGTCCAATATTTTGGCCCTATGGACTCTTTGAGCTTTTAAGACCCGCAAAATTTGAATTTCTTCTAAAACTCGGACATGCCTATTGTTACAGTGCCTAAAAAAGCATTTGTCCTTCGGTTGCATAAATAACTATTTCTCTCTTCCTGTAGGTTTTCCATTGTTCGTTTTTTTCTCTTCTGTGCGTATCAGAGAGGAAAGAACCACCCCTTTACAGTTTGTTTCATTAAGTCGTGGTTTGCCATGATGCAATGAAAATAAAGTTCAACGGAGGACGACCATCTGTTGTCAACTGTAATGCTACAGCAAATTATCAGTTGAAATTTTATTTTATTTTTTTGATTTTTATAGTAAAAACACGAATTATTTCCATTCATGCTGCGTGATCGAGCTACGATGACAGAACTTCGTTTTTTTCTCTCATCCTTTTCTGAATTGAAATAAAATCGGTGAATGGATGATGTTTTTGTTCAGATAAGACAATATGAATATTTTTTCACTATTCATCGAAGTCGTTCTTCTCGTGGTTTGTGTATGGTTTTATTAGATATTACGTTCTCATCTTATATTCTCATAGCCCAAAAAATTATTGTTTCTGTTCTTCAATGAAAAAGTGAAAATGTTTTTATTGTTGATCAGATAATACGGGAGGATATGAATATATTATAATCACTATGATCATGGACAGCGGAAGTAAATCGTTTTTTAAGATTTTATTTTCCCAAAGACAAATATTTCAAAATTGAGTTGAACCATGACAATTTCACTCAATCAATAACGCATCGTAGTTACGTTTCACTTGGGGGTCACGAAATAAACTTTCCTTTTTAGTGGCACATGTTGAACATGTTGATAATATGTAGATTAACGAAATCACCAGACTCGATGGTTGTCACATGGCGATACTATGTAACATACATAGTATCGCCATGTCTGTGGAAAAGAAAATTAATTAATTTGTCAATACTACACTCGTTCACACATGCACCTTCGTAACAATAGTTAATGATGCAACCGAGTACGAAGCCGAGTAGGAGAGTTTACGAAGTGTACGGATGAACACTAGTGCCTAAAAATGGCCTAAGCAATGAAGCGGCTGCAGTGAAACGAAGAATTGGCCCTGAATAGGCAGCATTCGGAAAACTCAGGCTGATTTAAAAAGCAACAGTTTTAAACGTAAAGTGTTTAATTGCTGTGGTATCTACGTGTTGGATCAGAAATATTAACGCTAACTAAAGCATCCGAGAACGAGCTCAGAGTTGCACAAAGAGCAATGCAACGGAGTATGCTTCGGATTTTGCTTAGAGACGAATCAAACCAAAGTCGTTGACCTAATGGAACAAATAGCATCTCTGAAGTGGAATTGTTAAGGACATATAGCAAGAATGACAGAAGAACGTTGCACTAGAATCATGTAATGAATTACAGACCATCAACAAAACGACCAGTCGGCAGAGCATCAGAACTATGAACAAATTCGACCCGGCTAACAGCAGGGACGAAATGGATCGTTCAGAATGGATGAAGTTCCAGTCGAGAGTACCCATCAAGTAGATACATAAGTATGTGCCGTTACTAGCAGTTTCATGAAGTAGACAACTGATATTATTGGAACCCATTATTGAGCATAACAACCCATTAAGGATCTTGGCCTTCCCCAACATGCTTCTCCATCTAGACCTATCCGCAGCTAACGTCTATCAGCTGGTTGTTGCGACCGATCTCAAATTGGCAAAAGCTGCCATTTGAATTGTGACTTTTGGGATTTGTGCCACTTGAAACACTTATTTCCGGCGAATTTAAATTATTTTCAATCATTTTTCTAATTCTAAACCAGTGCTAATCGGATTTAGAAGAGAACTTGGGCTAAAGACCTTGCCGGTGAAAGTTGCTCCTGTTCGAAAACCAACAGATATTTTGATAATGAATAAATGTTCATTTACCAACAAAAGCTGAGTTTAATTTCCTTTGTGAACTCCCAATATGGTAGCAAAATTAATGACTTCATCATTATAGACAGGGAAGAACTTGTGATTACGTTTTTCGAAAAAAAAGGTTGTTTTTAGAACGAAAATTCATCTTTCCCACCGCCTACAGCCACACTCACACACAGAAGAGATTAGAAACGCCAAGCGCGAAAATTTAATAGCAAACATATAGTGTGAACCCATGGCTATTACAAAGTGTTTTGAAATTAGTTTCTTCTCAGCCCCGATCCACCAGAAAAAAAGGCAACACAAACACATAACTGTTGCTCAAAAAGAAAATAAAAATTTGTTACGGTCAACCCCTTGGTTCAGATTTTCATAATTCTTACACTAGTGCCAGTATGGAACGTATTTTGGTAATGATTCGTAGGAAATTTTTTATTTATTGTTTTCGTATCTTGGCGCAAACGATAAATGAATTTTATTGGACTACTATCGATTGAATGTTTACAATTTATGTTTTGGAAGGATAAGAGACTAGGTGGTCAGTATTTTTATATACGAATAAAGGGCTCGCATTAAATTCACTCAGTTTTTTCTTCTCATTTTTTAAATAAATAAAAATTCAAAAAACAGTAAATTTGACTCAGTCCTTGCTGTTATTTATATAAATTGCTGTTCCAATTTTCGTAAAATTTAATTTGTTATCGATCAAAGAATTCTTTAAAAAAAAAAGAACAATTTTCAGGATGCGAGATGAATTGGAAAAAAATATTTTCTGAACGTGCATTGTATCACACACACAGAAAAATTGACTAATTTTCATCCTTACAAAAATTACCTACGGTACATAATTGATCTATTGTGATTCGATGCCAACCAATCAATTCATCAGAAAAAGAGCACACACAATTTATTAGTAATAATTTGGAATTTTTATTATTTTTTTTCCTTTTCCCATTCTATTACAACAATATCCCGCCAGGAAACATTTAAATGTTTTGTCTATATAGATCGAATGGAATCATATTTTTATTATTTAAGTTTATTGTTGATATTAATTTTCTTTCAATAATAATGTTGAGGAATCGAGGCATCGAGAAGAAGGAACGAAAAAAATTCACCAAAAGATTCTTGACCGATAGGGGTGGTCATCGGAGTGTATTATTTTCTGCCTTTTTATTGTAGAATAGTTCTCTTAACACAGTTGGAGACGGTTTGGTTGCAATGAAATGACTACTGTTTTCATTAACAGTTTATCATTAAGTGGTTGCCGATTTCTATGCCAAGAAAAAAAATTGGATTCATCACGCAAATATATTTTATATGTATGCTCTTGCTCGGTAGGCGCATTTGCTTCTTCTTTATTATTCTCGCTTTATTTTGCCCAACGACTGGGGTTTGTTAAAATTGTCCTGTTTTTCTAGTCATTTTTACTTTCAGGGTCAGCGTTTAAATATTTCATTTAATTCATTCTGTTTTTAATTGATCTCTTCTTGTGTAAGCCCAACTAGCTTTTGTCGCTGTCGCATTTGGCCGGCCCAACTGTGCTTTGGTCTTCCCCTTTTAGTCACTTTACAGATGTCTATCGAAAGAACTTTTCTCGCAACATTGCTTTCATCGCTAGAGTAGATACTTTAGCAAACCCTTCGTTTCTTTCGTTTTTGACTTTGTCGAAGATGGTTTCACTCTTGGTGTGATCCAACTTTGTGACGTCAAATGACATGCGGCACATTTTCATCTCTGCTGTTGTCAAATATCGGCCAAACATTTTATACATAGTCCAGCATTTCGAACCATAATGTGAGCGCAGGTCGTACTACCGTTGTGTAGACTTTGCCTTTGAGTTTTGCTTGCATACACTTGTCGCACAATACTCCTGAATTTTGTAGACATTTCAGCCAGCCTACGTCTTTGTTCAAATTTCCACTCTTGTTGACTACCGAGCCAAGATACTTGAAACTGGTGCATTTCGGCATGACGTTTCCGTTAATCATTATGTCTGGCGATGGGGCTTGTATATCACTCAATGACAGGAACATGTAGACAGTGATTCACTGACTTTCAACCCATGATCTTCAAGGATTTTCTTCCACTTGTCAAATACTTCTTCGTTCGTTTGCGCATTTACCGAGCAAAAGAAAGTAAAGGACAGTACGCAACAACGTGACTGCCTCCAAATTGTTGTCATTTCAGGGTCTTACTTGGCTTACTTGGAACGACAAATGCTTTTGTAGATCTAAATCTTATTTCTGGAGCAGGAGGAAGGAACCTTTTTGCTGTTCTGCGCGTCTAAAAGATCAACTCAGTTTGGCCGGTGTTTTTTTTTTTCTGTGATGGCTTCAACCTTCAACTGAATCTTTCAATTTCTTGATAGTCACGTTTGGATTTACATTCCTTCTGGAGATACCGGTGTCGTCAGCAAATGGTGTCGGTTTACAGTTGTATATGTTGTCTGTTAGGGGTATGTCGAAGAATTTTTAATCAAACAGGCAAACCCAAAATTTCATATTGTTCAGGAGAGACTGTTTATAATGAGCGACATCGTAAAGCGAAGCGTGAGCAGCATGTGAAGCACACCGTTCTGCCAAAGTGAGTCAAACGCTTTTTTCTACATCCAAGAATATCATGCCGGTTAAACGGTTTCTGCTGAATTGTTTTTTTTTTGACGTGCTTGCTTGACTACTCGTAAAAGCTGGTGTGAAGTTGAATGCTAACGTCGGAAACCAAATGGTTCGTACATCTTAACGGTACAGTACAACAGTGGGCGTCGATGTGAGAAATCATTCTTTTCAACAGCAGACGGTAGTATATTTATCAGAAGGCTGATAGGTCGATATCTGGAAGCTAGTGAAAGATTTTTGTTGGGCTTCGGGTTCGGAACAACTCTAGCAATCTTCCATGTTGACGGAAAATAGCTGAGTTCTAAACACTATGAACAATTACACCATTTCATCGTGATCGCGATCGGGCGTTCAGGAAATCCTAGTCCACGGTACATGCAATTTTTCTAATCAAAACAAAAATTGGGAAGCCAGCTCCTGCGGAGTCAGATGCTCCCAAATTTACAAGTCTTAAAACAAGAATGCAAAAAAGGATGCATACAAATGGATCGTTAAATCGGATGCATTCTGTTAGTTTGTCTAATTCAACAGATCCATCAATTGGTAATTTGACTTGGCCATGACGAATGAAATTAGCTTGTGAACCAACGAGTCTACAGCACGAACTCACTAAAAAAAGGAGACCAGAATTAGCTGACCACAAACCTTTTTTTTTCTTTGTAAACATTCAAAATTTGAAAATTGATTTCGCGTGCCTTTACGATGCCTATCATGACTACATAATATGCATAACACTGCATTTCTTTCTTATTTTTTTATACATTGTACTGTTCGAATAATAATTAAGTTAAACGGGGCACCTTCATTGCATAGATGCGAAACCGTTGTTAGCTAAAGTTGTGGTTCGGTTAATGCAAATGGTATTCGAAGGTGATTTAAAGTAAGAAGAACGTGTGCAGTTAGGGCGCAACAACTGTGCGATCGCCATCAATTGCATTTTCGTTAAACGAAGTCAGACAAGTAATTTGCTCTTAGACCTATTATGAACACGCGTCACACGATTTATTGTTGGATCACACTTGATACTTACAGGCCCATGGTAAACCGAATTTCAACAAATTTTAGCAAATTGTGTTAGAAAAAAGACCGAAAAAACAGTAAGAAAAGAGGTAACGAATTCCTGACATATTACAAAAATGAAGACAGACACTTCGGATTTCAATTTCATTTATGGGGGCTGAAACGTTTGTGTTAGGCACAGTTGGTGGGGGTGTTCTTCAACATCAGTACACATTTGGGTAGTTTTTCGTTCAGCGACATTTTCTACAAGTTGTTCGACCATTTTTCATTTATTTTTCCATTCCTATCAGTTCAATGATTGGGAAATTGCCTAATTCACAGTGACAATCAACGGTCGGTTGTCTGTAAATAGTTTTGGGGGAACATAGTCACTCAGATTCAAGTAGACTTCTTTCGGTTACCAAATAAAGATTGATGAACTAAAACTTCAAGTCTTGCCAGATGCGAGTGTTGAACAAGAATTTGGCAGCAAGAATTTATTTATCTGTTCAAAGCGCTGTGATATACCATTTGCTCCTGACCAAATTAAAATGCTGGAATGAGAGGCGCTGAAGAGTTAGTTACCTGACGAACAGGAGACAGTTTACAGAATGTAACGGTATCTGTAGCTTTATGGATGAAGTGACAGTAGGAGTGCCACAGGGTGGAGTATTGTCGCTGCTACTGTTTCTACTGTTAATTCATGACATGTATGACCTACCGATCGAGTCATCGCCGTTCAGTCGTTGTGTCTGGAAACGTCTCAAATATCTCGATTGACCTCGCCATTCTGGCGGAATATCTAAGGCTCAACAAGTTCACTTTGAATTTAATTAATACGAAGCTGGTGTATTTCCGTAAGCTGACCACGAAGATTGTTAATTAGTCCACCTTAACGTTTAATGTATCCGCGATTTAACGTTTAATGTATCCGCGATCCGCTTAAATTCGACTGTGAAGTGCCTTGGACTGACGCTGGATGAATTTGTCCGATATCGAGAATGTTGAGAGTATGGTTTTTGGTCGTATAGGGGTCCTTAGGCTCATTAATTTCTCCACTGTTCATTGCCATTTGACTTATTGTATCGGGATTCGGTGATCAGCCAATAGCTCTTTGATTGATGCATATTCTACTGGCTTACTCGTTGAGAAAGAGGTTCCTACGGTATTGACAGTTTGTTAGTTCGTTCATGCTTGTGTCAATGATGTGAAACATCACTGTTTTTCTTTGAAAGTTTCAACCTCCTTCTTAGAACAGTAATTATGCAAATTGGAGCTACGTACTGTTATTAGTTCTCTTAGTATTTCTAATTAATCAATGTCAACCGTCAGCCAGGCTACGATGGGCAGGGCACGTGGTGCGGATGGACGAAAACCGAATGCCAAGAAAAGCTATGGAGAAACGTTTTGATAATAACAGAGCCAGAGGGAGACCCCGAAAGAGATGGTTGGATGGTGTAGAAGAAGATTCGCAAAAGATTGGAAACTGAGATTGGAAAAGTTCGGCCCTGGATCAAACAGGGTGGAGACCAGTTGTGAAGTCAGCCAAAACCCGCTTGGGCTAGTACGGCTGTAAAGTAAGTCCTTCACCCTGAGACCCTTCCCCGTCCACTTCTGTATGATTTCAATTAATCTACTCTCCGCTTTAAGTGAATATCAATCATATTTTTATATTGATCTTATCTTTCGCGTCTTCTTCTTGCCCTCACTGTTACCTATCATATGATATCGTAAAGCGGCTATGTAAAGTTGGTGAACGCTTACCTCTGATTTGCACGATTAACAATCAAATATGTGTTGATCAGTTACTTGCGGGGCTAAGTGTCGATTGTCTTGAACGTAAATGCTATGTGGTTTTACTTGTCCGTTTACATTTCACGAAAACTGGACTTTTTAACAAATCATCCCTAAGTAATGGTAGCACACATGCCCAACATGCTCTCCTACACATTATTTCGGAAAAATGGAAAATTTTCGTGTAATTAAATAAACTCTAACGCAGCATGCCCAACAGCAATGCCTACACAAACAAATTCGATGATGTACTACACGGTGTAGTGGAATTATATTCGATTAGAATATGAATACAAATTGATTAAAAACTATTTTCAAAGGTGTACAATTCCAGGGGTGGGGCTCGTAATTACATAACATATTATTGAGCCCATAAAATGTTGGTTGATTACAGACAAAGGTAGGTAAAGATTTTGATTGATTAGGCGTAATGTGGTAATCCTGTTTTCGAAATTAATTTATTGAAATCAATCCAGAGTCGATGAGTTCACCCACCCTGACGATACTATCAGTGTGGAAAAATGTTGTGCTTTGAAGTTGTAGCTCGGTAATTACATTTCATTGCTCGATAGTTTATAAAGGAAGCCATTGAACTAGATGGAGACTCTCTATCGTGGCTTTGTTAATTAAATGATGTCTTCAATGGGTAATAGTGGCAAAAGCATGAGAAAATGAAGAAATCCCATTGCTGCCTGTTATCAACAATCTACACGATGTTCATGAAAATCATCGCAACCTCTTGAACGAGCTGAATATTTGGTTTCAGCACAGAAACGATCAGTTGAAGGTGATGAGAACGTTGATTGAAAAGTGTAACGGATACAAGAAGAAAACCGTCTTGATATTCATTGACTTTGAAAAAGTCTTTGAATCAGTGAAAACATGGTCGATATCAAAGTACCGAGTAGACAACCGAACTGCAGAAGTCAAGCGTAGAATTGGTCTTGAAATTGCATTGTGTGTGGGAAACTCAGACTTATTCTTAAAAGCCTCAAAAGTAAAGTGGTTGACACATGATGAGTCCTCACAGTGGTAACGTATCGAGGAGAAAGGTAACCTTAACGAAAGCATCTGCAAATAAATTCAGAGTGGCACAAATAACTAGGGAACGAGGTATGCTTGCAATTACGCTCAGAGGGCTCAGGGACAGAACGGCAAATGAATGGATTTGACAGCAGTCTCTGAAAATGTTGCATAGAAGACCACAATAAGAACTGTTTGCTATCATTTCAAAGGGTACTTGATCACCTTGTCATGGAGGTATCATTCCTTGAAAATGCTGAAATTTCAACTTTCGGCTTTCATTGCTCCGTGCCTAAATGACCGAGGACCATAATCTTTCCACCGTTGGTCTTAGCTTTGGCCCTCTATCAATTCCAATGTCAATCTTTACTTTATGCACTTCCACAGCTCCTGGCTGACCCTAGGCCCTGGGCCAAGATCACTCAATTTTTCTCTAATAGATTTTAGCAGCGCCACAGCTTAATAGAGACCAATTGAACCATGAATTGAATACGACAACTAACCAAGCTATGAAGCTTGGGTTCATAATAAACATCCATTGATTCAGCTTGTTGATGCTCTTCAACATTTTCGAAAGATTTTTTTTTAAAGAATTGCCTTGTCTCTAAAGTTTTTCGGATTTTCTTTGAAAAATTCAATTTTTCGAAACTTCAATTGTTTATTCAGTGCTATCAATTTAACCGCCGACGGCAATGCCGACTCATTCCTTGACGTAGTCGGTCGCCGATGACCAACGATGATTGTTTAACTTTGAGTTTCTGCACAGAGAAATAAAAGACGAACAACAAAATGACTAGGTTTATGTTTACATATGACCAGCATTGAAAAATGAATTCCTAAATTCAACAGTCATACTGGCCGCCGATATTTCATCAGCTGAGACCGGCGCACAGTTCTATGTACAGCCTGAAGTTAATTTTTTCGCATGGATTTGTTATCAATTCTTGAAGTCAGCCTCAAAGCGGTTCCGTTAGTACAAATGCCTATGCTGATGAAAATATTATTGCAAGATGTTACGATGTGTATTGCCAACTTTACCGTTGTTATGGGCACATCGGGTTAACAAGCAATAAGCATTTATGTTGAAATATTGTCGAGGAAAAAAAACATGTATGGGACACATGTACGTATCTCTCATGGATTTTCACATTTGTGTATTCTTGTCACACCATCTACGATGTGGAAAAGTGTACAAACAAAATAAAGAAAACATTCACTGAAAATAGTTTTCGGTTTTAAGATGATCATCTCTCTGCTCGTATATGGTTGGAAATTTTATTTTGATATCCACAACGACTATACCATATACAGACACACAACACACATAACATAACCTCACTTTGTATCAAACGCAAAATAAAAGAAAAAGTCAAGAAAATAGTCGTTAGAATGTAACGGTTAGATGCAAAATAAAAAATGATATTACTGAGAACTGATGGTGGTTGCGGCATGGTGTGTATATGGATGGATATGTACATGTGAATGTTAACTCGTTTTATAACGACTTAGTCCAAAAATAAATTGCTTTCTTTCAAATTCAAATAAAACCGAAAGTCCGAAACAAATTACATTTTTAACCTCAGGGAATATCTATTCCAGTACCAACCCACAGTATGATAAAGTGTGTGTATGGATATGTTTGTACAGTTTGTGTTCGGTATGTATATTTTGCTGAAAAGAAAATTTCTTGTGTGCTCTACTTTACCAATGGCATACGTACATGTGTACATTATGTAATGCCATGGCATATACTTATCACAAACATCTGTATGTAGATGCCATGGCGTCGTTCATAAAAGACGCCCGGCTTTTCCTTGGAACGGAGGGAACTATAATGTCAGCAGGCGAGTACGAGTAGTGTACGACATTTAGCTCGTTGTTCATAAGAGGCACACATCTGAAAGCTACTCTGCACCACTGCATCTTTCGAAATCAGAAAATAAAAACATAATTCAGTTGACGTCGTTGACGTCCAATTTTGACGCATTTAAACTCATCCCTTGTTACAATTGCCATCAGTGATTTCGAAAGCTCCGTAAGAGGTCACATTTGAAAGTGGCAGACAAGATCTTGTCGTCTACTACATGTTTGGCCTTCATGGCTTCGCGGTAAAAAGCCAATATGACGAATGTCTTGGCCGAAAAAATTTCACTGAGTTTTACCATTCTTCACTGGAGACATATGAAAAAATCCCAAAAATCCAAAATGGCGGTCACTGAAAACAGCACCACTGTTTTACGGTCGCCATTACCTTTCAAACACGAAAAATCATGAAAATCAAATGAAATCTACTCGAGATATCAGCCAGAAACTAAAACTTCACTGCACGTTTGAGTCTCTACTTGCGCTCACTCCATTGACACTAACTTCTGAACCCGTGATCCGATTTTTATTAATTTTTTTCCTGGATTGATGTAGTGCGAGACACCTCAACTAGACTTCGACAATTGCACTAATTCGACCTATCTCTGGATCAGCTCGACCGACTTTACCCATTTCCGAAGAAGACGTTCCCAGTCGCCATAATTTTCATTTCTATCATTCGAATTCGACGTGTTATGCGTGTTATGAAAAGTAAGAGTAAAAGCCTTGAACTCTAGTACTTTGTACAGCTCTAAAATGCAAACATAATGGAGAGACGTAAAAAGGACGAACGTCTTTTATGGACATAGCCCATAAAGTATATCTATGCAGATTGAGATAATCCATTTCGTATTCACATATTATTACATTCAAAAGAAAAACTCTTTTGCATGTTGAATCAAATCAATTTCTTCATACTATTTGCAATTTGCATGCAATTTCTGTAAAAAAAATTTTACTCAGCCATTTCACCGTACGTAGTATATCTACTCTACCATGCTGGTCTAGTCCTTTAAAATTCATAAAATGTTCGTTGAATTTCATTTTTATATTGCATCAAAGGGGGAAAGAGAGAAAGTATATGGAATTTTTATTAAACCGAATTAGATCTCATAAATAATTGACTTAGCATAAACATTCAATTTTTACGATGAAATTCCATACACACGAATATAAAAGGGAAAATGTCTCTCCCTGGTCGGTTTTCTGCATATTATTAAAGGACGTTTCGGGTGCATTTACTACTTTTTCACACAACTTGTATCTACGTAAGCTCGATGCTGGATGTACATCCATTCTCTAATTGCTCGAGGAGGTTCAGTAGCCATATTTCTAACTGAAATACATTTTGCAATTATTTTTCTTGCAATACTTTTGTTATCTTTTGCAAACAGTATGGTGAGATAAATTAAAACGCTGGACTTTGTGAAATATGCAATGAGAATTTACGTCATAATAACAATTGATTGGAGTGGTCGAAATCCTGATTTTGCAGTGATTGTAGTCAACAGGCCGAAACGTTAGAACAACTGTAAACAAACTGCTAGCTACAAAAAGTAACAAGAGAAAAATGTGCCGCTGAACTCACCAGTTGGTCTACAAATAAACCCAATTCGTGTGTACGCAATACGGATCATCGTAGCGCAGTGGGATTGTTGGAAATGTTTAACAGTGTTTAAACTATGTTTCGCTTAGGAACCGACCATGAAGTCTGTAACGTTAGAGGAGAAACTGTCCTTGGGGTACATTCACTAATAAATTAAGCAACTAATTCATTGCTCGTCCTCATATTTACAAAAGGAAACTTCCTGATCAATTGGCAACTAATTCACTGCCTTTGAAAAAACTACGAGCAACTAATTCACTGCTCTTAATAACCACTTTACACAGCGATTCTCCAATTACAATGGATCTTTCCGCGTTAGACTGTTTATAGCAAGACGATTTGGAGGCAACGGAAAGTCATTACGCCTCATGTTGTGTGCAGCGTGACTGCTCAAAAAACCAGATGCATTGTTCCGAACGACCTCCTCACAAAATTTAGCGAAATGGCCGGCTCTTCCACATTTGTGACAACGGAACTTTGTGACGTCGTGAGGCTTGTGTTTTGATTTCACATGTAACGCATCACCAACATTCAATTCAGCATTCAGTCTAGGTTCTTGTAGTAACAACGTTTTCACACTATAGATTGTCAGTTTGTTCGGAGAGTTTTCAATAGCCATAACTAACGGTTGATGTTCTTCCGGCACACCTGCCAACATAAGTGACGCGATAACTTCATCATCCAGCTTGAGACCCGCTCGTTTCACCTTCGCTGCAGTCATTGTCATTCGATTTATGTAGTCCTCTACAGAAACACAATTTGACATTGTCAGCTGAACTAGTTGTTTCAGCAGCTCCACTTTTCGACACAGACCACTGCCTTCAAAGGCACCCAGACTGTCCCAAACTTGTTTGGCTGTTTCAGTTTCAAGAATGTACGACAAGACCGATTCATCCACCAACAAAACTATTTCAGACCAGGCCTTCATGTTGTTCTCTTTCTCTAAATAACTAACTTTTGCAAGCTCCTCCATACAAAAATTTCTAATACGGCCATTCTATTTGTTTCTCAGACCATGACTGGATTAAAGTGGGTGAGACTCGAAAGTCAAAGCACCTTGGCACCTAACGGGCTTGTTGTACATCACTATGGCCATGACAGACCAATACCATGTTTTTTCTATTAGTCGGAATTTGAACAAAAATTATTGGCATTCATACAAAGTGAAAATAGGAGAGGTATGGATCTTTGGCCGTGTCACGTCACATTCCTGTTAACCTCCGAAAAAAGATCCAAACATTTTCTTACTTTGAAACGTGACACTTGATCGTCGTAACGTGAGCATGAATTTACATCAAAAAACGTTAACTCGCTCGAGGGTTTGCATAATTTCACCACGTTCATATTTCTACGCTACAATTCTTCGACTTTTTTTTGAATTAGTAGAGGTTAGATTCAGAGCTTGCCAGAAAAGTCGGAGGTAGGGGTGTGAAAGTCATCTATCTTATAACTAAAATGCACTGACACAATCTCTGTAGTTTGTGTTAACCTTGCTGTAGGAAATGGACGTCCGCTTTAACTTTCACAAATCAATATAATTAAAATAATTTCTCTTCATTTAAGGGATTCGAATACAATCTTTTAGTCAACTAGTACGTTGGTTTGTTTGTGCGGTGAAATACCTTACGCTTCTATGAGATAATCTCTTTATCCATTCGGGAGATTGAATTCGTCACCTTTGGTTCGAAACACAAGCTTTTCTATTTTAGGTAGACAAATTTTGCTACTTATTCCATTAGTTTTAACAAACACATTTTGTAATATGAAAGTTCTAGTTGTTATCGATGTCGATAGCATGCAGATTAGTTGTCCAGTGTCGACTGTCCGAGTTTCGATTAACATCAGGCTCTTGGTGGTGCTAAGGTAAAAAGGTGAGTCATGAGGCTAAACCGAAAAGAGCTTAGGGATCGTTCATGAATGACGTTCTATATTTTTTAGAAATTCTTGACCTCCCCCCCTTCGCCTCTTCTTTTCCTATACATATAACACGGAGTGTCATGTTTCGTCGACTCCCTTTTAAACCACTAAATTATGAAAAGTAAATTGAGTGAAAAGCTCTTAAAATTTATCGGAACTGCGACTTTTAGCCGATGTTATCCATATCGGAAGTTGCCAAATTCATCACACTCATACAGGCATACGCTATGGTATCAATAAGATGAAATGGAAAATATTACAACGTTAGGAAGATAACGCAAATGTACACATTAGGACTATTGAAAAGTACTTAGGGATCACCCATAAATCTCGTCCTCTTTAGAGGGGGGAGGAGGAGGTATAATACGATGAAAGTGTGATTTGCTTAGGAAAAGTGCGGAGAATGGGGCAGTGGGTCTTAAAAACTGTAAAAAGTGAGGATGGGATTTATGAATAGTAGGTATCTTATGTACATGAGTGTAAGTACGATACAAATTGACCAGAAGTAGTAGACTGAGCGAATTCACTTTTTATCTACGAATGTTAGCAAACATCGGATAACCGCCATAATAGTGTTGCTGCAATATTTTGTGTGTTTCTTATGCTAACTTGAGAATAGTTTCAGATTAGTGATGGCTGATTCCTTCAGTTGTCACTAGTTACGAAAAGTGGGATGGAATCGATTTTCATATACTTTTTGTCACTGCTTTAACCGTAAATAAATATCCTGCCTCGACCGAGCCTCGAACCCTCGCCACCAAGTGAAAATTTATCGTGGGACTACCTACGGGCTTGGAAAAACAGGATTTCACGCTATTGCATCTCAAAAATGGTGATTCACATCTTCAACATATCTTTGGAAATTCTTCCAATCCCAAGGAGTGAAATGCGGTGTTGTAGGAACTTTCTATTTACTTCCTATAAGGTAAACCAAACGATTTTCATGATTCCGAGTGACAAGATGAGGGTTTTACTACAAACTTTGATCAGAACCATTTCATTTTAATTCTAATTTCAAAAAACATTTCGATTGTCTCACTTTTCAAGTGGAACACGAATGCCTGAACACCCTTCAACACTAAATATGGAATATTTTTCAAGTTATGAAAGATTATAACAACACCACATCCGTTTCTTTCTTTTGTGTACTATCCCCTCCCCATGCAAAATGTTTACAATAAACCCTGAATAAAAGTCACTAAAATGGTTCATGTGAATAAACTGATGATAATATCCATTACGCTGAATGAAAATATTGAATTGTGGGTACGGGTCCAACCTATGTGAGCTAATTTTTCATTTCACACAACATACCATTAGGGGCCGTTCACAAATTGCGCTCGCTCAAAAGGACGAATGTCAGATCTCCCGTTCCCCTTGCACGCCAAAATGTATGGAGAAAATTTCAAAAATGTATGGTACGTTACGCTTAAGTCAGATCCTCCTCCTCCTCCTCCTCCTCCCCTGTAGATTGTGCGTAATTTTGTAATGGCCTCTTTTACACTTATTCGCATAAGTACGCTAATGGCCCGTTGTCATTCAATTTGTCACATTTTTTGTGAAAGTCAATTGGAGGAAAATCCTAAAGAAATTCAAAGAATTTCGTTTCTTAAATACCCAAATTAAGACAACAGAAATCGACCAAGCAAGTGGCTGGCAGCTTGAAACATATTTCCATTCGACCGACGCCTATTTGCGAGAGCATGTTACCAAAACACATAACACACGAAACCACATTCTCTTACGCACTTTCTGAAAATGGGACAAAAATGGCACACACACAAAAAAAAGACAATCCGCAAAGCTTTATGGGGCTATCATGCATATTATATGGAAAGATAAAGAGTATAATACGTTCTGTGAGTGAGTGGAGTTTTGTGCACGCTGGATCAGCTCCATTTTGGGCTGAAATGGCAAAGATTATATGGAATATTCAGTTTTGAGGGTATCGTCGTACATTAAGACAAAATTATGGGATAATCTGAATAACATAGGAACAGTTTGAGTGAAAGAAAAAAAATTTATTCCGATTTGTGTGTGTGTAGAACTGTTAGCACACTGGAAAGTAGATTTTCTTTTCTGTCAAGTAGAAGATAAAAATCTTTGCATTCATATAATAATGACGTTGATATTGCCAAACTCGCGAGAAGAGGCGCTCTGATGGTTGGTATGTTATGCGAATTTAAAGTTTGAAAATTAAATGGAAAATCGTGAGTGAATGTCTGAGAGAAAAAAGGAGATTGTAAATATAAAATTAAAAACGATTCGAATGGGATGGCATTTCAATGTGACAACACAGTCTAGACAATAATGT
>JANTFA010009009.1:0-16361 GCA_026413405.1 Phytosciara flavipes | reverse complement strand
ATTTTCGCAAAATGAATTAAACGGCCACTGAACTTTCTATGATGGAACGAGTAAAATTCGTTCATCGGCATTCCTCATCTACTAATTCAATGGCCATAAGTGCCACCGGCGACAACTGCGACAAAAACTTTTGAATTTTCAACGCATTAAACGTTATCACCATATGAAAACTGTGCGTCAAGACATTTTTTGTGTTTCTTCTCGAGTCTGAAACGCCCGTATTACTGTGAGAATAGAGTCCAATCGCTTCTCACGCCAAAAACATGAACTGAAATCCGTTTCGCACAACTTTTGCGAATGTTTTTCAAATTATGTTAAATGTAAATGATCACATAAGCCAATGTAAATAGCCATTGCGAAATTGATTGAAAATCAATTTCCAATGACATTATTCTAAGATCAAATCCATTTCTCACGCAGTATACAGAATGGTTTCCAAGATTGCTTAGTACAATCATGCATATGAAATCGAATCGGTTATAATTCAATTTCGTTCATTTCATCAATCACATCATCCAATTAATCAAATGCAAATTACTAGAAATTGCTGCATGATTTCACTTCACTGTAAAAATTTTACCGAGTCTATTTTGTCCAATTACAGACTGGCAGATATGAGGTGGGTTAAAGGAGATCTGAGGTGCTGCCGTTCATGCTCTCAATAAAATTTATTAGAAAAGCGAACAAATGTATTTTTTAGACGCAACAAAATAAAGGACTTTTGTTTAGAGCAATGGTACATGCAAAAATGTTTCCACGTTTTGGTTTTGATTATTGGGAAGGTTGTAGCTTGAGGCGAAGGCCAATCGTCAAAAGTAGCACTTGGAAACAGTTAGGTTACCATATTTTACATGCTTTAGCAACTTTACAACATTACCTACCTACTATATCCTTCAGTAACACCTTCTAATTCACTGGACTGGATCATAGGTAAGCACTGCTTGCACATTGCCAAAGCAAAACGGAGCCAAAAAATATCCATTTGTCGGCAGCTAATGTTCAAAAATGCTTTCATCAGGATGCCGCGTGTTTTTCAAAAAATGAATGTGCTGGAAGTTTCGTATCATATCTTTGAAGTGGAAAATGAACCGAAATTCTATTGAAAACAGCACGGCATTCAATTTCCAACAAATGTAATTTTGAAATGGAAAACAACTTTATGCAAATGTTTGACGGTTAGAATAATCGAACCAGAAACACTGAATCGCTATTCGAGTGTTTAACTCAATACACCAGCGGCGGCATAAAACTGTGCTCATTGGAAATTCTTATTCAGTTTGCTTTGATTTTAGTGTTCCAACCGTTGCTTCATTGTTATACAACATAAGGCGAGTATACATTCAGGAAAGTATTACTAGCACTTTATGGCTTCAAGCATTATCACTGATTTGACAAGCAGCATATTTTGAGGCTTCCTCTATACGGGTTACCATGAGCTGAAGCTTGAAATGTTTGTATGCATAACCCCATTACTTACTTAGCCCGTATCTATCTACGCAACCCTAGTGTGACCGCATACCTTGTCAATTTCATAGAGCGCTAACCTAGCGACATATGTCTAGTCTAGCACCCTACACCCATTTTTTTTAACTGAGACATAATTCTGACTCTATTTTCTTTTAAAGCATAGAAGTCTAATTTAAGAATCTTCCTCTTTAAAAAATCCGTCAATATCAAGTGAAATCAGATCGAGGTATGAGCAAACACTCAAACCCAGAATGGATGGACAGAATCGATTTTGATAAACTCTTTTTTTCTGGGCCAGTCCCTATCATTTGTTGTTCTATTCACAGAGAAAACGCTAAGACGTTTGAGCGACCTTAGCTCAGGCATAGGCCGTCCAAAAACACTCATCTTCGAACTTGACCTCACACACTTGACTGCATCAAAAGAAAAAATTGCCCAAAGCTAAGTGAGCTTTGAAAGCTTCTACTTACACATTTGCGTGGCTGGAACCACAAGCATACATCTTGTTACTTCCCAAAACTAGGGAAATCCGTGTCAGAGTAAAATGTCAGAAATTTTGAATCGCCATCACACTATGTGATGGAGCTATGGGGCTTTATGGTAAATATTTTCCACCACACCTGGCCGTAAGGTTCCATTTCAATCGAGAGATCAAGTCGGACTACAAAAGTCCGAATCATACCAGATATAGTTCTGCAAATGGATTTTAATCAACAATATTATATTCAAAACGAAAGTATGAGTTTGATAATAAAATTTTCATAATTTTATCTAAATAAAAGAATTCATTTCGAGAACATGTGTAATACATTCGCTGCATAAAGATAAATGCTCCACGAAATCCCCAAAAGACCTTTCTTCTTCGTTTTTTTTTCGGAATCCCAAAACAGTGAACGTGAATCAAGTACATATGAATGCATAAAATGATCCCCGAGAACGTATACACAGGGAGGAGGAGAGTAGAAAAAATAGCAGAGCATACGGAGCATACACCAACTGTATTAAATTCTCACATAAATTAAGATACACACGACATATGTTCGTACCAATATATATTAAACCAACTTGGGATTCGTTTTGAAAAGTTATGCTGCTATTCCTATAGATCTCTCGTAACAAACATCGACCAAACACACAGCCATATATGAAATGTATTTAAATGATTCCTCTTATACATTCCCATTATACAGAGCTCCATCCCCATGTACCCTATACCCTATTGTTATATCTAAAGCCACGACTGAAACAATGGTTTGAGTAAAGGTAAATTATATTTTATATTGCCTCCTGTGCTGCTATCCCTGAAGCTTATTTCTTTTTTACTTACATACTGTGTGTGTGTTTCATAAACATACACACGAAAATAATATAAATTTTCATGCATCCCTAACCTTTTAAAAACAAAAATCCACCATAAATTTACCGTCAAATTTATCTAAATTAGATAGATCCTAAGCTTTTTCCAGCCATATACACATGTAAACAATTTCACCCAACTTGAATGTATTTTCACACACAGCAGTACCTACCACACCAAACAGCACCTTCTTCTTTTTTTCCCGAGACTTCGGTTATGGTGTCTCGCACTTGCTTTGCATTATTCTTTGGAAAATATTTTTTCTTTCTGCTCGGTTCTGAACAGAATGAATCCATGACATCGATAAAGACTTTTCCTGTAACCTGTGCTCAAAACAGTCAGGAAGAAGAAACAAACAACAACAACAAATACACACACTTTCGGGAAAGCTAAAAGGAATGGCGCTGGATTCCGTCTGCCAAAATATAGAGTAGAGTATATAACATGCGTTCGTCATATTAATAAAAAATAATAGAAAATTCGTTTTGATGGAACGGGGGGGAGGGGATGTGGAAAATGGACAGATTCAACGGTTAAGTTGTATACGTGCGCGCTAATTCTGCAGAGCAGAAAAGTAATTGAAACCTGTCCACGTTATTGTGATTTATGTGCGAGGCTATTCATTCCAAATGTATAAAACGTTATGTGTGATGTGGGCAAAGCGACATTGTCGAATGAACTTAAAACGACAAAGTTTGCGTTGTAAAACTAGACTGGCACATGTTTATAAATGTCGCCGTGTCTGTGGATATACATTATGTGGAATGTGGTTGCATAAACTAGATGAAGGTGAACTAATGAAAAATGTAGTTGATTTAGTTGAATATTATTATTTGATGGAGAAACAAATTTTTAAACGCTGAAAAATCACAAGAGGACTAATGATTGGAAGTCAGACCTCTGGAACTGAGAGATAAATAGCTAAAAAGCTGAAAAAAATATTTCTAAACTGGTATGGTGACCATACTATGGTCTGGGCATCCGGTACAATCGTGAAGGATTTTCGACAAAAAATAATTTTCTGTTGAATTTGTCATTCTGCTTATACCATTGTACTATTCGGAGACCCGAACGGAATGTTAACTGCGTTTCAACTTTAATGACTTTCACAGCTAACAGTTCGTTGGAATTGAAAATTCATCAAAACAGTCAAACGAATAAATAAAACATTTTATTTCCACTATTAGAAGCTGCAAACCTTATTCTACGCTTGAGCCTCGGTTTCTTCGTCTTCGTAATCGCCATCGTCGTCATAGTCGTAGTCTCCTCCACCGACTTCGCCATTCTCATCTTCACCTGCGGCTCCTTCTTCGCCATCTTCTGCTCCTTCTTCACCTCCCCCTTCTGTTCCATCGTCTCCTCCTTCGTTATAATCGACGTTACCGTATTCTGGATAATCTTCCGCTTCTTCCGTCGCCGTTGTTGATTCCATTTGCTTTCCAGTCGTGCGACTCTCTTCTTCGACGATTGGCAAAATAGAAATGTCTGTCGCTGTGCTTTTTGGAGCTTCTGTCGTGCTAGTAGTAGCTTCAGTTGTGCTGGTAGTAGCTTTCGTTGTGCTGGTAGTAGCTTTCGTTGTGCTGGTAGTAGCTTCCGTCGTGCTGGTAGTAGCTTCCGTCGTGCTGGTAGTAGCTTTAGTTGTAGTGGTAGGAGCTTTGGTTGTGCTAGTAGTAGCTTCAGTAGTGCTTGTTGATGTTTTGATTGTACTCGTTTTCGGCACAAACGTAGTGGTTGACTCTATGAAATTCGCAGGTTGTGTCGGTTCTATTGTTGTTGTGGAAACGGTTGTCGGTAATATGAACTTTGTAGTGGTAGAAATGGTTGTAGTTGTTGACGTAGTTGTAGCTTCCGTTGTTTCAGGTGGTTTAGTTACGGTGACTGTACTGGTAGAAACTGTAGTTGCTGGCAGCGGAAGCGTTGTTTCTGATACAAAAGTTGTGGATTCTGTAGAAGGCTTTGGAGTAGTCCATTGCTGATTCTCAGTGGGCACTTTAAAAGTTGTCGATCGCCTCTGTTGATAGTGATCGTTGTCATTGTCATCATAGTATTCGTCGTCGTATTTCAGTGTTGTCGTGATAATGTGATTGCTGCCTTCGACTATAGTCATATTGAAATCCTTAGTTCGATCTGGTCGATATTTCGTAACCGTAACTGAGGGGCGGCTCCATGGATACAAGTGCGTGTAGTCGGGATTCTGATTACCGTAAGGATTTTGTGGATAGACCACGGGTTTCTTATATTCTGGCCGTGCAGACACGTTTATCTGAACGGTGGGCTGTGGCTTTCGCCTACTCGGCCTTGTCGGGCAAAATCTCCCAGTTCTCAAACAAATTCTCCTTCTACGCAGAAGCCGTTTCTTTTCACATTTGGCGTCACACAGCAGAAAATTTTCAATTGATTTATCCGATTTCATAAGGGCGGGCGGTCTGCGATGCGTTCTAAACACCTCAACAATTTCAACCACATTTTGCTGCTCGTTGCCAATAGATGGACGACGCTTGCGATGATATCGACGATACACTGATGTACTTTTGGCAAAGGTCAATGTAATTACACTACACACAACTAACACTAATGCTATGTGAATGTGCCTCATCTTTGGCTAATTTGTTACTGATCTAATTCAAAATTAAAGTTTACTTCAGATTAGATTGCGTTACTTCAATTTACGAAATTAATACGCATTGTCAGTGCTGGGTGAAGCGTTTGAATTGGGTTCGATGGCTTCTTGCTTACGTTTGTTTCGAACCAAAGAGCAAGAAATCAATGGTCCGCTCTCCCACCACAGTCAGTAATTTGACACTTTTGAATACAGCCAGCAGCAAACTTTCGTTTAGGGAGAAGTAGTTCAGATAGAATAGAATTTTACAGATTTTACAGAACTCTATTGCTCAACTTGAGCAGATTCACACTATGCTGCTCGTACTCCGTAGTAGGATAGCATCCATAAATCATAGAGGGGGTTTAAAGTAACCAGATGGTAATGTCACTTCTCAGTGCCGATAATTTATCCTCTGCATGTAGCACTCTTTGTTGCAAATATCCAATAGCACTGAACGAATACAGGATCTAGTCAATGGAAAGTCTCCCTCGCTTTCAGCTAAGTGTCTTGTGAGTCCTGATAGATGGATACAGGGTATAACAGATGTTGGTCAGTTAAGTAGATGAATTTACGAATGACGAAACGTTTTTCTTAGTGTAAAACCAACTATCTCTCTCTTTGTTCAGTTGTTCAGTATTCCGAAAGGGAAAGGAATTTAACTCATTGGACCGATAGGAATAATCCCCAACTACCTGGTCGGATCAGTTTATGTAATCTACCGTCAGTGTTGAGCAAATTTAGTTAAGCATAAACAAAACTGAAATAGGAACACAAGGAGAGGTAGAAACTCTCAATAATCCAGTCCGTACCTGCAGTGATTTTTCTTCCGTCATACGAGATATCGTTTAACGAAAATACCGGCAAAAGACATTGGAGATCTAATTTGAAAATGGTGCCTGAATATTTTGCATTGAAAATGAATTTTTTCTTTGCTGAAGCTCTTAAATAACACTTAATTGACATGATAGAAGAAACCAACAACACCAATAGAGAATTGAATGAATCAATTTGCATATTGATTTGTCGTCTGTTCCATAAAGAAGAAACATGTCTGGGTTTGTTAGCCACTTTCAGCATCACTTCTAAAATCCATTGTTTTGTAACCTTTCCACTAATTTAAGAAAGAAAAAATTCCAACGGTCATTTGAAGTTAAATTTGGAATTATTCATCGCTTTAAAATTCAGCTGAATTTATAATTAAGAACGGAGCAACTTTAAATAAAAGCAAAAAAAAATTGTTGATAAAAATACATTCGTTTGGACTTGTACGCTGTAGACGAAGTGAATTATAACTTGGAACTAAATTTTTTTCTTCGCCTTTCATTTAGTCTGATAACCCTACTTCTGATCTTTCATGGTCACTTAACAAATTTCAATGTGATGTATGTTGGAATTTGGGTTATTTATTTAGTGTAGAGGAATGTAACGTGGCTGTGCTGTGATGATTCGGTGCTGGTTTGTTTTAACTACAAAAATGGGCAATTTATTTGAGTATGAAGATATACTGCGATTCTACAGACTTCTTTGGAATAGTATATTACAACAGCAGTCAGAGGATGAGCAAAAATCTTACGCCCTAGGTTACAAATCATAAGAAAGTTATGTCTTTTGTCATGCTTTGTAAGGCGTGTGTATGCTTCCGAAAAATTTTCTTCGCGTTTGCTTCTAATTGAATCGTTTCGATGCTCAGGCCGAAACAATAACGCAATGCAAACAATTACGTAAGTATTTTGCATTATTTTGCACTTCCTACAGTCGAAAGTGTCTCATTACGCCACTAGAGAAGAAAATTAATCTGACTTGAGAGGCATCATCACTGAGCTGAAATTGTTTCCTGCATCGTGGCGTTATCGTCGATATCTTTTTACGAAAGACTTTTTTTCGTGGAAATGTGGAACCATTACTTTACGTAAAAATGTGTTAGCTTTTAGTGAAAAATAGATTTGTGTAAGCTTCATTAGCGCTGAGAAAAATGAAAATGAGAAGATTAGCAAAATTTCGAAGATCTGCTAATTTTTCTCGGCGCTGGTCAGGCTGATACAAACGAATCTATTTTTCACTGAAAGCTAACACATTTTTACGGAAAGTAATGGTTTCACATTTTTACGGAAAGTAAATTTTGTAAAAAGATATCAACGAAAATAAAATACGAAACGCCACGATGTAGGCTAAAATTTTAGCTCAGTGGTGATGGCTCTTAAATGTAAGTTTACCGGAAGCATACAGCAACCCATCTTACATCCTCTTGAGATTTATTTCAATTAACAGTGGACATCCCCTAACCACAACCATCATGTGTATAATTGAGATTTATAATTTTCCTTTTCGAATTATAAGGTACATAAGGGGGACCCGTACGAGTAATGTACGGCGTGTAACTGGTTGTCCATGAACCGTATACATCTTAAAACTGCTCAGAAACATTACATCTTTCGATCAATCCATTCAAGCTCATCCCTTAGTTAAATTGCTAACAGCAATTTCGATAGTCCCCGTACGAACTCTACGGAAAATTAAACTCTGAAAGAATTTCATCAAAATCAAGCAGAATTTACTTGAGATATGACCAAAAATACTAAAATACAAAATGACGGCTGGCGGCCATTTTCTTAGGTCATTACTTCGCTTTGCGGACGTGTTACAAACGTGAGAGTGAAAGCATAGGACCCTTGTACTTCGTACGGGTCTTAAAACTTCCATTAATCTCTGCACACCGTTTTAAAAAAACCATGTAACCCAGACATTATACTACCTACTTTACGATATACACATTCATCGCGCTATTTACCACCATTTCCTTTCATTTGTTTCGTATATCAATGCCACTTGACCACATTTATCACACCAAAAGTGAAATTTTTCGGGCTCCCTTTTCATATCGACTTTCGCGTTGTATGTATAAAGTGAAATTTCACATTTTATTACATTTTCTCGTGCCGCAAAAAAACCTCACACAGTCTCTGACCCAATGTCTTGGAAAATGTGTTATATGCCACAGAGAGAACACATTAAGTTATTAAACGTGACAAGTATTATGTTATATACGAACATGATTATGTCAGCATGAGGACATAACTTCTTGTTATATAAAGTTCAATCCTAAAATAGCTATTTTGCTAAGTTGTGTCCAAATGGAAATTTTGCGCGATATATGCGTAAATTGTCAACCCGAGGCGAGGCCGAGGTTGCAAGCACGTCGTTTGCGCGAAGTTTAGGCACGAATTAGCAACAATATTTTACGTAACTGTAGTAATTTTACAAATTAATCGACTCTATATGTGCGCGCGCAAAATGCGTAATATACTCACACTCACGGAATTTTCAAAATGTATCGGCTTTCAAAAATGCCACCCCTGTAAATTATATTGACCAAATATTTAAACTCGACAACTCGACACATTAAAGCGAAAGTTCATTGTTTTTCTAACGATCAAAACAGAAAACCGGACAGATTTTTAAGCCGACATACGTGCAACGAATCTGGTAAATCAAATAGAGGGCCTGAATCATACATAGTAGGCTATTCTTTTTCATTTTTTGTTTACATTTGTATGAAAAAGAATAGCCAACTTCGATTGTTGTTGATATATATTATATATGAGCAATCCAAAGTTAGTTGCGTTACAAATTTCATCGACTGTGACCCATGAACTGTGCTGTATCAGCTATACGTCGCAGCAACAAACCCAGCTACTATTTTCACTTTTACGACTATTAGTTGCCGAAGTTAGAAATGACGAAGTGTGCTTGTGTTGACGAAGAAGTGGGCCGTTAGTTGCGTTACACATTTGTGACATTCTGAGATAATTTCACAAAATCTGAACCTAACTTGGTAAACTTGTTTTTTCGGGTAGATATGACCAAAGCAGTAGTTTTCGTGAGTGTCACAAAATGTTAAGATAGCCCGAAATAACCATTTCTTCACGAGGAAGGCTTCCAACCCAAAACATAGTTCTGACGATCAACCACTAAAAAAAAGTTGCTTCCAGGTCGATCAAGTTAGATGGGTTAGTCGATTTTATGATAACACAGACCCTATGACCTTCTTTGAACACAAAAGAAAAAACTGCTGTTTTGATCGTATCTACTCGAATTTTGGGCTACAAACCTCACAGATGGCTCGGGGAAAAAAAGTTTACCGAGCTTGGTTCAGATTTGTTGAAACTATTTCAAAATGTCACAAACTAGTTAGATTTTCCCGCAACTCCTATCATTTTGTTTGCAAAAGTAAGAAATACAAAAAATGTTAGATTCAATTTTCAGCGAAATTCTATTTCGTTAGTGTTTTACTATTAAGTCGCAGAAAATTTAAAAACTTCCATCGATTGAAAGTTTTTTAGCCCACGATCCACCGTCAGAGAGCGACAGTTTCTTTGTCTACAACTTTTCAAAAATGAAAATTTTGGGACAAGAAAATAGTTGGCACGAGTGAAATAAATTCCATTCCAATTCATTCTGGTTACGGGCCTGAGCCCAAGACTCATTGAAACCTAACACAGATCAAGCCCGAAGTACTAACTACCCGACTCGCCCAAAACCCGGCGGGTTGCAGGTTCTTTTCGAGTCAACCCGCTCATCTCTAATAAGAACGTAACAATGTTTTCCCTTCTTATTAACCCCTCTCATTTTATATCGTACTTTTTAGCTTCTACATTTATTATGTATGCTCTGGATTGCTGTTACACTCGCTACAAGTTTACACTCGCTTTTGAGATTACGTTTTTTTTTCTTCTATTTATTTAATTTTCTGCTTTCGTTCTTTTCTGCTTAACATTTTTACTATTATATATATTCAAGTCGGGAATCGATTTCCTCCATTTTTACTATATTATATACATACCCTTGTTACAACATGGACAAGTTTGTTGTGCTCTATGAATATTCTCCACTTTTTCAAATCTAAATTACATTTGAACAATTTCATATCACTATGTGTCTCGTATATCGTGTAGTACACACATGTTACGTGACTGAACGATTGTATTTTAGAGATATGACACAGAAAAAATTATATTGAAAAGAGTTCAGTTCCTTCCTTTCCGGAATTGTATATGGAATAAGTAAACCACACACAAAATCGATACAGGACACACAACATAAATTATCTTGTATTCGGATCTAATTGTATGTTTTCCTACTTAAACTTCGAGAACTTGGCGTAATATTCAACGAACCGTTCACAATAAAATGTAGACATGGAATTCGACACATATTACTTTCGCACCGAATCCTTTTCCAACTGTCTCCTCTTTTTTAAGAGATCAAAAATGTTATCAGCGACAACGCTTATCAAAAATAAGTTTGGTAAAATGGAAAGGAAATTCCATTCGTCGAAAGTGAAAAGCTTATATTATGTTGACGGATACCACACTATATATAGAGATGAGTGTTTCCATATACCCATAGAGTGTGAGAAAACGAACTTTAGCGCGCCACTCACGAATTTCAACTGAAAAGTCTGAAATAGAAGGATAAAAACATTGAATAGAAAACCGAATGATATTGAGGGGGTTTACTCATAGAACGGGAGAGGTTCATTACATGTCTTTTCCATAAAATGTTATACTCACGCGATATTGTTTATAGACTTGGCTTCAAGTTTATTTTTACCGTTACGAAAGAAAAAACATTCCACATCGATTGAAGTGTTTATGTAAGACATTGATAAAATTTAGCACAGCTTATTATACAACGATATATGGTCTCCCTATTCCCAATAACAATCTTCAACGGAAGGATCGACTGGTGACATAATCACAATGCAAATGACATTCATATAAAATCATTCTCATTGTTGAAATTTACTTCCAATCAAATTACGTGAAAAATGATTTGAGTGAGAAGCTCGCTCTTTTCCCTTTTTACCATTTACATCATACACGGAAATGCATGCCACGATGTAATTACAGAGAAGGCAAACGTATATCAAAAGCGCCTAGATATATTTGTGTGCCATTAGAAAATCGTCATGAATTAATAAACATCTCTGGTGAATGTCCTGATTGGGCGCATGGCGTAAAAATATTTGTTGCTAAAAATATCGAATTTTTTGGAAGTTACATCAATAGAAAAGGAGACTATTTTTAGTTAAAACACAAATTAAGGCAATAGTGTGGCTAGTTTTTGTGGGTAAATTTCACACGACTCAATGAACGTGATGTTGGGAAGTCCGCTGATTTTTTATTATTATTCTGATACCAATAGATTGTAGAATAAATATCGATAGTCCAGATCACTCCATCCTCTTAGCTGCATACTATCTCGGCTCAAGATGCTAAAGCTCAGCTGTAGATTTTGTATGTGCAGTGCAGTGGTGGATTAACCCATGAGAAACTCGGTACAGTGCCCATTGTGCTGGAATTTGGCGCTGTGTTTGATTAGATGATGGTGATTTTCCTATCACCAGATGAGAAACACATTGTCCCCAATAAACGAGATAAGACCGCAGCAGACGCTGCGACGGAGCCCCGTACGATTCCGTATCTCTAGATTACGCAATCCTGCGATCCCGTATGCCTAATTACTTAATCTTACTACTTTCCAAGCCTTACGCAACCTAGTACCACACCTGGTATCGCATACCTGGTTCAAAAAAGTTGTATCAAACATAACCGTTGTGAAAATCGCGCATAGCGTCATAGCGCGCATAGTTCATAGAAGCCGCCCTAGTCTAGACCAAGCCTCGCAATCTATTATTTTCAACCAAGGGTTACAGATAGAATAAGACTGATAAAAAAAAAATTGTCACTACCGAGATTCGAACTCGGGCTTTCTTCGCGGAATACAACGACGCTACACATTAGACCATCGACTTCTTATATGTTAAATGGGAATTAAAATATCATAATATCGACATGTGTGTTTCTCAAGTAGTTTCGCTACATTTTCCATTGGGATAAAGTAATTCAACGCTGCTTTCAAACACAATCAAGCGAAATACACATATTTGACGGTTCACATAAAGGAATACACAAAATACAATTATGATGTACAACTCTGAAACCCAAAATGGCGGTTGGTAGCCATTTTCCTCGGTCACCTAAAACAGTTCTACCACTTAACAGCCATCATTACCTTTCAAACAAAAAAAAAACTTAACGAAAATCCAATGAAATTTGCTCGAAATACAAGCAAAGAACACAAAAATCCAAAATGGCGGCTGGTAGCCATTTTCTTAGGTCACCCAAAAAAGTATCAGCACTTTACGGTCGTTAATACCTTGCAAACAAAGTAAAATGATGCTAATCGGATGAGCAAAATCGCCGGTGAGCTCGATGTATTAGTATGAGTATTTATTAAATTAACGTCTTCACCACTTATAAAATTCAGTATAGAAGTTCACGAAACGACCATATTCAGCTATGAAAATAATGATGTTACTTTTATAGTTATAGCCAAAAGTTGTCACACACTACCCTCAATTTCTCCCAGAATTTTTGAAGTAAAAAACGTTAATTCTGAAATAATTTCGTAAAAGCTGTTATTCGAAGTGCTGAAACCGGTATTCGAGATGGCATACCGTCTTCACAGGTATTGAAGAAGATACTAGTTTTTGACGAATGTCGTTCCCCACATAAAGCGGATTGTAGGGCAATAGTTTTCAAGACAATAAATCGTAGTCTTATTGAAACTTGTGGAATTGGCTTGTACGCCTTCAATTGGCGCTGTAAACCCTTATACGCCCCTGGTGCAGTGATCCATGACCTTGTCCCGTGACTAACAAACTTTAAAGCAAAGTATCTCAAAATGTATTAAACTTTTTTAGAGCGTATGTTGGATTCATTCGAGGCTCACTGCTTAGTGCAACCAGAGTGGTTGCTCCACCGATACCGAGCTATTTCAAGACCCATTTTCGTTCATTGCGGTGCAGGTCATGGAATTACCCATGTGAGCTTAAGTCTAAGAAATATTCCTGCTGCCGTTCATGCAATCAGAAGAAGAAGATAATGTGTTAGAATTTAGAGCGAGAGAATTTTTGGCCCCACTCTCACACAACAATCGTCAAATTTTACCCAAATTTGTTAGTTCACGTTTTCTTGGACACCCCCTTCTCCCTTCAAGACGTGAGGTCATTTTTTTACGGTCCCCAAAGCACGTAGCATGTTTGTAGAATGCAGAAAAATCGGTACGTCTGCGCCTAGATAGAAGGAACATGTGAATGGCAGTTTGTTCCTATAGGAGAGAATTTAAGAGAAATGTATACAAAATTCTTTCCCATACAAATAAACGGTCATTTACATGTTCCTTTTGTCTCACCGCTAGTCTTGATTTGCAGGAAGCTATTGACATCTTTACAAAATTTAATGATCTAGAAACGACATTTTTCAATTGCAAGTCACCAAACGTCCATCTCGATTTCAGATACCGCAATCAGACTTTAGAAAAAAAATTTACAACTTTCATGTCACTATCTCAAACTCATTGCAATCAGGGAATGTATATTAGAGGGTATCGCCGAATGAAAAATTTCCATAAAAAAAATGGCAAAAAATTTGTACTATCTAAAATGACCGGTGGCGCTGCAATTTTTGTTTGAAATGTCAACGGCAACATCTAGTAGCCATGAACTTTTTCATAGTAACGTTTTTCTTTTTCATAGAGAAATGGTGGCAGCACCGGTCATTTTAGATGTAAATTTTATACTGTTCCATTGGCATGGTGTTTTTCATTGCTGAAAAATTTCGACGTGAAATAAAATAATTAATTAAAAATATAAATCTTCATAATTTTGCCATAGCGTAGAACGATTTTCTGTTCAAAATATTATTTCCAACAAAAAATAATTAAACCGTCAAACTCAATTATTGATCTGCGTTAATGACCGTCATAAAATCATTTCTTAAAATTTTCAAATTGTCCAGGCAATTGACAAAAATTTCATTTACCTTCTGAATATGAGTCATCACTTCATTGAAATGGAGCGTCCGAAAAAGTGTGGTTTTTGTGTCAGCTGTATGTCGAAATGGTCGACATACTATGAAAATGAGTGCGTTGATCCCGGTGTTCGGCTATACCTCCATTATAGATCATCTTCAAGGCCGTTTAAAAGGTCAGCCACGTTAAGAAAAGTCACAGATTTCAACGGATTTCGCTCAAAAATCGAATATTAGACTGAAAGTGATAATATCCGGTCATAACTGTTATGCCACTTTTGATGATTTAATATGCAAAGAAATGCACCACGTCATCAGGTAAAAAATGTTACTTCATAAAGTCAAGTGATTTGTATAACCGATTATCTGACTGACTCTCTACCTGTCCAACAATATGAATAGCCTTGGAAAGACTCAGAATCATAATTCGCGCTCAAATTCAAATAACAATACGAGCAACGCCACTTTTACAAAATGACATGCGTTTGAATGGTGTGTGTTTGAAGGGTTTGAAGGGCTACGGAGTTTTTTTTGTGTGTGTGATTATCAGAAATGTCATAAGCAAACAAAATAAAACAACAAAAGTCAATAGGATGATTTCGATTTTCTCCACTATCTGGATATTGCTAATTGTCAACTGTGTTCGAGCCGATCAATGTACGCAAACCGATCCCTGCAGATGCAATTACGATAATGGGCTCGGCTATGATTTACATGCACTTGAAAAGGCACAGTTTGAGGCCTTTGTGCCCAACGTTACTGGCATTGAATACATATTGAATTTGTGCAGCGATAGAACTGTTCGACCGGACTACAATCCACCAATTGAAAACAATACCTGCGATGCTGGTTTCGCGGTGAGGAACTAAAATGCGACTGTTTCGAAAATTACTTGAAAAAATTGTGCCTTGTAGATTTGTTTGTACGATGCAGCAGCTAAGAACTTGACACTGATAGCAAATAGCAAAGACGCTGCTCTGAAAGTGAACACTGATGGTACGGTGTATCTTGCTTACACCCATGGGTGAGAGACAATCATGGCTCTGTGTTTTTGATCGATTCTAATTTGTATTCGTCGAAACTTCTTTCTAGTACTAAAGTCACGACAATTTCGCTGATTTGTACAGATGTCGAGCGGAATTATTTTTTCGTGAATGATGAGTTGTCGGACCAAGCTGTGAGTAAATGATACGGCTGAACTATACCTTTACTACCCAATCAATAACAAATAATAAAATTCCCAGAATCTGGCACTGTTCTCCAAACATGCGTGCAAAAAAGAGCTGTTTAGTGTGTCAACGCTCAGTACTGGAGCTGTGCTGAATATAACGTTTCTTGTCATGGTATTTGCATACCTAGTCGTTGGAATATCGGTGGATTACTTTCTAATGGGAGCCCGGGGCATCGAGGTCATTCCTCACTTAGCGTTTTGGAAAGATTTTCCATTGTTGGTTAGGGTAAGGACAAAATATTGAACCGTTTAGGTGGGTCCGAGTGTTCCAAAACTGATTTTCTGTTTAAATTTCGACAGGATGGAATCAAATTTGTGCAGAATGGTTGTAAAATCCAGCCGAGTGATCTGTCTGAGAATCGTGATATATACACGTCGATATAAGGGAACCAGAGTGAGGAGGAGGAGGCAACACAGGCTGCTATTTTGTGAATATTTTTCAATGTTTAAGAAAAGGGATTTTGATTCAATTCTATCGAGACTGAAAAACTCGTTCGTGTAGGTAAATTATTATTCGATTTCCGTGTACATTTTCCAGATCCAATAAAAGTTAAATGAATGCCCGCCGATGGTTTAAGTCGTAATGAACGGGACGTGGATCTTTGGGTGTATACAAATGTGAAAGTCAGCCCATGATGCGAAAGAGGATGCAGTAAAACTCTGTTTATAAATGAAAGGGAAACACTCAAAATTGGCAAAGGCCAATGGAGTGATGAGCTTAATCGTCTGGACTAATCAATCGACAAGTCAAATTTAATTTTCTGCAACGGCGCTGCGAAAAGTGAACTTTTTCATGCATCATTTGAGTTACGTATGAAGGGTCTTTTTATC
>JANTFA010008898.1:0-16362 GCA_026413405.1 Phytosciara flavipes | reverse complement strand
ACACTATACGCCGCACTAAAAGCTGTGGCGTTCGACGTACTTGATGAAAGATTTGCATGAAATTTCATTTTTGCTATTTCTGCTATTTATCGTTTTCAGCTATATTGTGACAAAAATGCTGACATTCCCTATTATCACTCGCATTTCATCACACTATCGTCGTATCGCTACTTTGTGAACATAACAATTTGTAGTATTTAAACTGTGCAAGCCGGCGGACGTTACTTATAACTCTCCGATTTGTTCAACTTCAACAATATTGAGCTTAGAACCATGGAAAATGGAAAGAAAAAGTTGCTTCGTGTAGTGGATGGCGATGGGAAAAGATTGCAGGTAAGCGACGAAAATAGAAATGGGAAACATTAATAACGGTTACTGTGGCGGAATTTTGGAAACCGACACATTTGCTGCTTCTCGCCATTGTAACTTAATGTGGTTTGATCAGTGAAGTGGACATAGAGCTGGTGTACATTAACATTATAAAAAAGTGGCAGATGAATATAAAAGTTTTGTTTTTGAGAACCTGAAAGTACCTTGGCTGCTTCATTACTCTATCTTCAAACGCTGGAAATAAGAAGCGTATCGTTCCACTGGTAGATATGTAACGGATATTATTTGCGATTGGCACGTATATCAGGAGCGCGCGCGTAACTTTCTACGTGAAATAGTAGTTTACATTGAATGCTGCGAAATAAATTCATTCCACGATATAACCACTCTGTGATAAAAGGAAACTTATAACAATGTATTTGAGCAACAAGTTTCGGTAATTATCGCCTTCGGCTTGGATATGCAAACTCTACACTTGTCGAAAAACAGTTAGTTGCTCAAGACGCAAGTTGCTAAAAAAAACACAAGTGAAACTGCTTTCGTCATAAAATTGTTTCCGAATTAATGAAGTGCGTGACAGCATCCAATGTCGTCTGGTCTACAGCCTGCCACATGTAAAAGTTGCATTTTACATATAAATATAAATTCATGGAAAACAAACCGAAAATATTTCAATCATTTTCAATTTTTCATTTTTCCACAACGCGTCTCACACTTTGTTGCAAAAAGCGAATATAAAATTTGATATTCACAACTGGAACGACGCTCTACTGGATGCATACATTTTCTTTGATGGGTCCCCATTTCCGACCTGAGTTCAAGTCGTGTTACTTTCAGTGATCGACATTCGTACAGCATGTTCTTTTTTAAACTGATATTCAATTCTAAAATTCCAAACCCATATCTAACGAATTATAAATGTACCCGAATCGTCTAATCCTCCTTCTTTTCGAGTTAACATAAGCTGTTCATCTTATTCAAGGTTTTTTTTGACAAATTATTTTCATGAATTCGCTACAGCAACTGCCAGGTCTAGATGCTATTGGATGTGGCTATCAGACCGTGAATGGTCAATTTGCCAACATCGACTCTTGTGTAGGACAGTTGTTTGACTTTGATAAAATTGGTTACAAAGAGTTCACTGCGGCAGCGACCGGAAAAACTTATGGCATCCCCAACAAGTTCGTTCAGTATCTGGACAAGAACAAACGGGACTCAGGATTTGTTACTGGAAACACGGTTGAAGATTACCTCAGTAAGCTATCCGGATCTGTCGAAATCGGTGCCAAATATGCTGGTTTCGAAGGTTCAGTCAAGAGCGAATTTTCGGAAACTTCATCATACAGCCGCTATAATTCATATACGAGACTGCAATACTACACATCCTTCTGGAGATTGACCTTGGAGGAGACCACTGGCAATGCTCGTAGCTTCCTGAAGGATTTTGTCCGTGATCAAATCGACAACCTCGAACCGATGGAGCTGTATCGAAAATTTGGAACTCACTACGTGAACGATATAACGGTCGGTGGCCGTTGCATCACGTCGGCAGTTACCAACAGACTGAAATGCAATGACCAAACTTCGTTTGGCGTGCTTTTAAAAGCTAAATTCGACGCTCTTGTGGCTTCAGGATCAGCGTCGTCAAATGTTACCAATAAAGAGGATTTAGAAAAGTTCAACGAAAATTCGTAAGTGTTATTTTACATGCTGGATTGATTTAGATAGTGACGTGAATGAAACCGCTTCGCTCGTTGATAACATCACATCTAGTGACAAAAACACCACTTTTCGCAACTTGTTGCATAAATTAATGTAACATCAGTTTTCTCGGGCAGTAAATTTAATTTATTTTGACAGTAAATCTAATTTTACGTGCGGGGCTCTACCCCGCGCCTGCAGCGAGCTTCTTCTTCTTCTGTCGCCCCTCGAACCCGCTTTTTTATTTTCTAATTTATTTCACGGCCTGTGGCGCTTTTTATATGTGCAAATTCGATTATACACCCAAAAGTAACTATTGGTTCTGGTGAAAATGAAAATTTACTGCCAAATTTTAATTTCTTACTTACTTATTCGGCTCTACAACCCATTAAGAGTCTTGGCCTTCTCCAATCGGACCTATCCGAGGCTAGCGATTCCCAACGACGGACTCCGACCGTTCTTAAACTCGAGAGGGGTGCATCGCACCACCTGGTAATTTATGAACGGAGAAAGAGAATTGGAAATTTATTTCTTTTTTCAGAATATTTAAGACCAAAATTACCGGTGGAGATGTGGCCGCATATGGCTCAGACAGTAAACCGAAGCTCGAGGATTGGGCTCACACTGTCAAAGAGTATCCGATGATGTTCGATTTTGGTAGTGATCGTGGGTATGATTTTTTAAATTTTATTTTGCACCCGAAATAACTTTTGATTCTGTATTTGTGATTCTCTCCATTCGATTCGTGCAATGTCTTTGCTCTGCTGCTAGTGTTACATCCTTGTTATTGATAAATGAAATTCTCATATAGATTGGTGCCGATCTGGAAACTGGCCGAATCAGAGGAACGCAAGAAATTGCTGGAAGATAAAATGAACGATTATTTCAAGGCTCGAAGAAGTGGCTTCGAACTGGAAAAAGGTCCTGTTCTTGAAGGTCGCTGGGTCGTTGGACGACGTCGACAGATTTCTGGTACTGGCGTTTGTGTATATGACCCCGAGATGTGTGAAGGATGGTTTATTTTGGGACACCAGTGCTATCAAGATGATAATGATCCAAATAGATTGGGTCGAGCACTCGTAGTGAGACCGAAAGCATGGGCAAAGGGCATTTTTTCACCAATCAAATCTTATGTTAGAGCATTGAATTCTAGTTCGGATTGGAGTAAAGGTCTATTCAGACCTGTTCCAGAAGATCCCATGGATTTTGTACCGCTAAGTCATTTTTATCACGATGGCTCACTTCCGGTGAACTCGCAAAATATAATGGCAATTCACCGGGAATTCGTTGTGCAAGCGTCTATTGGTAAAACGGTTGCCAATTTAGCTGGCGTTGGTTCATGCTGGGTAAGAACCGTGATTGTGATTGTCATTGAATAAAAATAACACCAGTTCTAATCTTCTTTTGAAGAAAATTGAAGTACCGGAGGGAGGATTCCCCGATTGTGATTTTTGGATTGGTGGCGGCTCGTCTCCGCCATCTAATACTGATGCTTTTTGCCTAAAGGCATCCGCCATTGAAATTATTGGATCACCAAAAAACTAGATAAAATTATCATACAATGAAGTTCTGAATAAAGACAATGTAACGAATGTAAAATCATTTTTAGTTCAATTAAATCAGTCATTGTTACAACACCTAAAGGTTTTGACTCGTCTATTGATGATTTGCAACAAAAGGTGCGACGCCTGACGGAAAAGAATGGCATGACTAAGAAGTACAAATCGTGCATAGAAAGTCACGCCCTCTGCTAATTTCGAAAAAAGCACAGAATTCTTTGGTTCTTTATAGCGAAAACGTGTTGCTTACAAATTAATGGGGTTTCGGTAACAGGTTAAAGTCTGATCGTCTTATTCAAGTTTCAGGTAATTCAGGTCAGGTTCAGGTTCCGATAAAAAAAAATCGGTCAGCCGAAATTATCCACTGCCGACAATACTCTCAACATTTTTTAATTTTAGTTCTCTCGCCGTCGCGTCGTAGTTTTTAGACCGGCGCTCGGGTAAGGTCTGTCGCATAAACTAGAATGGTGGATTGCAAAATATTTTGCTCGGCATAACCTTCTCTCTAACTGCAGACACTCAATTAGATTCCACAAAACCTTAAGAATATTTTGCTACACCCACCGGCATCATGGTTAGTGCCGTTTGGAATATTGGTTTTCTCAATAACCTGAAAACACATAAACAAGTGCTTGGATGAGTATGTGAAGCTTATGCTTAGAGCACAAGCTTAACATTCTCACACAAGTAAATGTGTGGTGTTCAGCTCTACATAAAAACACCGAAGCATTCTTATGTTGTTGGTTCGTTTTTCCATTCTCAATAAACCATTTGGTCGTGTGTATTTTGATGCTGCCTGGAATGACTCCTACAAAAATAGTTGCGTGTGTGCTTTGCGTTTCTCTCGTAAACAAAACGTCAGTCATTTGGAGGATAAATTACGTCCGTTCAAGTATAACCTTCATGCTAGGAGCCAGTGATATGTACGAAGAAATTATTTATGAACGTATTCGAGATTACTGAATAAAGTTAGTGCAAAGGAGGGAAGGTGTTAAGCAAGGAGCAATACCAGTGATCAATACATCGAAATACTTAAACATTTTTTAGTCGCTACGTTCGGTTCAAAATTGGTATTTTCATTTCTGTTGAAACTTAATATATAATTTTCACAGTTGGGGAATAATAAGTTTCGACGTTATGAACGACGTTAATTCTACTCAACCCACACAATCCACACCTAATAGAGTTCACAATTTTAAAATTACCTTAGTCAATGTTCACAATGATGGCGCTGTAGTGTTACTACTTGAACAATGTCAGTTAGGGCTAGAACGGCAACGTGTTACTACGATTTTGATCCAATATTTTCCGAACGATTTCGATTATTCTATTATGTTCCCGAGAGCCTAATAAAATACGCCAAATACGGTGAGTATTCACAACAATCAAGATTATACGCAACGACATGTTAAACATATGGTCTCTCTACGTCCCTTACTACTTGCTTAATTCAAACAATGACAGCTGTCAGAAGATGTTAATTCGGCAACATAAACAAACTATTAATTCAGCAATGATCTTTGAGTGATGCTACAAATAAAATAAAAAGCAAGTTGACTTCGCGATCCATTAAACTGTCGAAAATTTTGGGCGCGAACATTTCAGGTGGCCATGTTAACTCTAATATTGTTCTCATTGAACAAGTGGTAAGGGACATAGGGCGGCCTAAACATTAATTAAAATGGTATTCATACATGGCCGCCCTAACTCACATTGTGCAGGCAAGACTGAAGCGCCATCATTGTCACCACTGACAAAAGTAATTTTAAAATTGTGAACTCTATTAGGTGTGGGTTGAGTAGGATTAATATCGTTTCTAATGTCGAAACTTATTTTTCCACGACTGTAGTCGATTTCTAAAAAAACGGAAAATTCGAACTAAGACTAAAGCTATAATTCTGGAAACTATGAATATCAGCATTGAAAAAACATCCGGTATTGGTTAGTTGATTAATACCGTAAAGTAAACTTGTAACTCGTCTTAATCTTTTTAGAACATGACCTCATGTCAAAACTTAGTTCATGATAACGGTTTTCTATTTTTCAACTATTCTCTTAACCTTTTTATCAATTTTTTGAGTGTAATAATTTCAGTTTTCCAAATCTGTGAACTCGAGAACTTGTGAACTCGTGAATAATAAAGACGATAGCCACTTCGAATTCACATGTCTAATAGTTATTTATATGCCTGTTTTGTACGATCAAACTAAGTGAGTGCCTGTGTCACTTCTATAACTTTACGTGCAAAGAGACAGAAAAACGAATAAATTTTAAACGCAATTCCCGAGTGTTGATATCAGAAAAAGAGACACTTAATGTCATTTATCTTGAAAATCGCCGCCCAAAAAATGTTTCTGTTGATGCTGGTTGAGGGCAGTCCCATATACTATTCAATAGAAACAGTGAAATTTCTCATTGTCATAGAAGTTTGAGCACGAAAAATGCATAGAAATTAACTGTAAACAACTCCTTTGACTCTGAGTTTTGTTTAAAATAACTTAGAATAAGTCTACGTAGCCTCTAGACTCTGATTCCAGTCAATCTAAAAAGAATCAGATTAAAAAATAACCGAAAATGTATGAAACTGTATGCTTATTCTAGATTCTTTAAGTAGGACGACCCAGGTGCAAAAACTGGTCTCAAAAACATACTTATCGAGACACATGTATGGCATGTGTGGTATCAAAGCTTAGACTTCAAGCTAGCCTGAAGTCTAAGCTTTGATACCATAGTCTGATTCGAAAACAGTCGCCCTGGTGGGGTGTAGCGGTGTAGCCAAAGTTCGCCGAGGGTAAAAAATAATACAAAATCGACTTTTCTCAAAATTTACCCTCATTTTTTTTACTGTAAACTGATTTGAAACCACGATTCTGCCTTCTGACCAACATCAGCAGAAACATTTTTGGGCAGCGACTTTCAAGTTTAACTGGCTCAAAGATACAAAACATTTAGTACCTGCTGCGTTCATGCCAATCAAATGGAAAATTTAATCTTTGGTAAATAATTGCAGAGTTATCCACCGATTTCGATAGATGTTTATGATTCGATTAACCTTGGTATTCTCGTCGTAGTTCTGCCAGTACTGCCGAAAACAGTAATTTCCGAGGGGTGACGCACTTATGAAATTTATTCCATTTATTCCAATAAATACATGGGAATAAATTTTTTTATTCCATTTATTCCCGAAGTGCGTCACCCCTCGGTAATTTCCAACATAAACGGTACAATCAGAATTTCTGTATCAGGGAGTTATCGTTTCACATATTGTTTTACGACAAAAATGCTGACATTCTCTATTATAAAACGTTATCACTGTTTGCGTTTCATAACTGGTCATATCACAATTTTCTGAGCATCCAACTATTTGTAGCATTAAAACTGTGTAGACCGACGCACGGAATTTATAACTCTTGGAATTGTTCAACGTCTCCAATCGACAATCTCCTCGTATCATAAAATTATGGGCGAAGCAAGCAAGTATCATTTGGGTGCAGTGTATGTACAGATGAAAGGAAGCAATGAAAGTCCGTTACAGGTGAGTGTGGAAAAAAGAAATTTACTAAATAATGTTATCTCAACAATTTGAAACGAAATAACGAGGAATTAAGCAGTGTGATCGGTAGTTAATGATTGCGAAGAAGTTCGATTTGTTTTATGTATTTTGTAATTCTATGAGATTGTTCAGAAATCGTCTAGAAAATGATTTCGCTCTATTTTGTGAGTCCTGTTCATAGTCGACGAGTGCTTTGATTAAGTGTAACAGGCATACAGCTGGTATACAATATTATTCGTGGATATTATAGGGATATTAAACAAGACGAGTGGATTATGTAGCAGACTAGGTGCTGTGACCGACACCCGTACTGACATGTATATCTATTGCAGTGTCTAATTTAAGGGAATTAAATTCTCAAAAATTACCGAATTTTTCCTCCGCATTTCTTCGAACTGACAATAGTTCGAGACGTCTGTATCTGTTGTTTTTATGGCCTTTTCGATGGTTTTTTAATGTTTTCGAGATAAATCCAAATGATATTTCACAAGGTTTAACGCAATCTAAAATTCAGAAATTTTCGTTAATTTTTGTGCATCCATAACCTTAGTGGCTGACGCCACGCGTAGTATTATAATTACCTCTATCCGTCACGGTATTTAATAGACTTTTTGTGCTTCAAGACTGAAATTCGACAGATTTCGACACGCATTCTACGATCGAAAAGTCCAATTTTTCTGTACTTCTCAGAGAGGCCAAAAAAGTAACTTTATCGGCAGCTGTATCCGTCCAAAAATGGAATCTCTTTCTCGGAATCTTTCTCGGCCGAAAATATTCTTTCTGAAAAGTACAGAAAAATTGGATTTTTCGCATGTCGAAATCTGTTGAGTTTCAGTCTTGAAACACAGAAAACGTCGTTTGGCACTCGTGATGAAAGTGGAATTTTTCATTACACGGCCTACGCTTTTCCTATTCAGCTTCACTAGTACTATGGTATGCTTGCCGCCGGTGTATAGTACAGTGAAATATTTCTGCTCATACATTTACGATTGTTGCAATCATTGTAACCATTTTTTATGAAATCTTGACTCCACGGACCACGATAAGTCCGAAAATAGAAATCCTTGTTTTCGAGCTAACGTAAGCCGTTCATCTTATTCAAGTTTTTTTTATTAAACTATTTTCATAAATTCGTCACAGCAACTGCCAGGTCTAGATGCTATTGGATGTGGCTATCAGACCGTAGATGGTGAATTTGCCAGCATCGATTCTTGTAAAGGACAGTTGTTTGACTTCGATAAAATTGGCTACGACAAGTTGACTGCGACAGCAACCGGAAAAACTTATGACTTCCCCAAGCAGTTTGTTCAGTATCTGGACAAGAACCTACGGGACTCGCAAACTGTTTCTGGAGAAACGGTTGAAGATTTCGTCAAGAAGCTATCCGCATCTGTCGACATTGATGCCAAATTTGCTGGTTTCGAAGGTTCAGTCAAGAGCGAATTCTCGGAAACTTCATCGTACAGCCGCTTTGAGTCGTATACGAGACTGCAATACAACACATCTTTCTGGAGATTGACCTTGGACGAGACCGCTGGCAATGCTCGTAACTTCCTGAAGGATTTGGTCCGTGAAAAAATCGACAAACTCGAGCCGATGGAGCTGTATGGTCAATTTGGAACTCACTACGTGAACGATATAACGGTCGGTGGCCGTTGCGTAACGACGGCAGTGACCAACAGACTGAAATCCGGTAACCAGACTTCGTTCAGCGTGCTTTTAACAGCTAAATACGAAGGACTTGTGTTTGGAGCGTCAGCGTCGGCAAATGTCGCCAACGAAAAGGATTTGAAAAAGTTCAATGAAAATTCGTAAGTTTTATTTTATCTGCTGGGTTGGTTTAGACAGAAAGGGGTGTTTTACTTCGAACAGTTAGCACAGTTAGCCTTGCGTGTACGTAAATGATTTTATATAAAATTAGAACAGTTTCGAACAGTTAGCTTAGGGTACACGATGGATTTCCAACACATTGACAATTCTGTAATAACGAAGTAAAACACGCTATGACACCGAACGTATAATGAGACCGAAATTTTCTTTTAATCGCTGAAACTTGTCCGGACTTAACGCTCGCTGATACATGTTTGAAGTTTCCTTGGAAAACATGACTTTTTCACGATTAAGAATTCAATTAGCTTGTTCTTGTTAAGAAACGAACCCGTTTCGGAAAATGGTACTCATCTCAGCTCATGTAAACTGTTAACAGAGACATGTTTCTGAGTCAGTATGAGATCGATTTGGTCAATCGATTTGGTTTCGAGTGGGAATGCCAAGGTCAACATCATTAGCCAACACAAATTAGTTAATCTATAGCGGCGGAAACTATAACATGCCCTCCGATTCGTCAGAAGAATATAAAGGAAATTTAGGCCGGTTTCACCTAATGGAACTTTTCGGATTTTGTATGAAAATATTAAGCCACCGATTGGCTTTATTTGAACCAGCAGCTAATGGTATAGCTGAATTTGGATTTTGTGTGAATGTTTCTTGAACTGATGTAGAGACCGGACCGAGAAAACATTTTATTTGGGCTGCCCGAATTATACTTTTCTTTTAAAAATCTGCATCTGAGTAAATCGTCATTGTTGCAAATGTAATTTCTGATAAATAAGTAGATTTAGGACTTCATAATGTCGTCATAAACATGTCAGATTTTTCGGTTTGCTTGTGAAAAATAGTAGCTTAAAATTCTGATGTCAGGACGAATTTCTTTTGAAAAAATTTCGACCCGCACATCTCTACTCTGATGCGTAATAGTCATTTGTGTACCTGCTTTGGACGATTGATTTTAGCGAAAATGCCTTAAATTAATCGTCCAAAGCAGCTTCACATCATTTTCGGCCCCGAAGCGTGAAAATTGAATGAACGTTTTGTAAACGCTGCAAGTGTAACATGAAGTAATTTTTCTTTTCAGAACATTCAAAACAAAAATTACAGGTGGAACTGTGGCTGATTATGGCTCAGACAACAACCCGGATTTCGAGAAATGGGCTCTCTCCGTCAAAGATCATCCGATGATGGTCGACTTCGGGAGTTTTCGTGGGTATGATTTTTACATTTTATTTTTGCAACCGAAATCACTTTTGAATCTGGATGTGTAATTCCACGAGAGTAAGTGGTTCGTCTTCCACGAAACAGAGTTGCGCGAAGCTTTAACACTGTCTGTAGTCATAGTGGCTTTGTACAAAGCGTCTATAACTAACAAGCACCAGGAGCCTACTCGACGCAGTAGTCAAAGATTCTCATATAAATGTTAGTTATAGATGCTTTGCTTTGCATCACACATTTGCGTTAATCTCACCAAAATCACTGACCATATTCTCACCAGCTCGTTACATTACATTCACTGACCAAAAGCAACCAATAAATATGAAGAATAAAAAGTTAAAATTGCATCTATTCATCCTCATTTTGTACCAAGATAATAAATGAATTTTGACGAATGAAAATCTTATATAGATTGGTGCCGATCTGGGAATTGGCCGAAACAGCGGAACGTAGAAAAGTTTTGAAAGAGGCAATGGATGATTATTTCAAGGCTCGAAGATGTGGCTTCACTGTGGAAAAGGGTCCCGTTCTTGAAGGTCGCTGGGTTGTTGGACGACGTAAGCAATTTAATGCTCACAATCTAAGTGTATATGAACCCGAGTTGACTGAAGGATGGTATATCCTTGGACAAAAATGCTATCAAGGTGATAAGGCAGATGAAGACAGTCAAATACTTGCAGTGAGGCCGAAAGTATGGGCAAAGGGGATTTTGTCACCAATCAAATCTTACGACGCATATGCTTATTCTATTCGATATATACCTGGGTATCCTAGTGAACTCGATACATACCATCTTACCATTCCCATACTTAGACCAGTTCCGGAAAATCCCGTGGAATTTGTACCCTTAGGCCATTTTTATGGCTCAAACGAATCTCTGAACAAGAAAATTATAATGGCAGTTCACCGTGACTTCGTTACGCAAACGACTATTGGTGAGACTGTTGCTGAATTGAAAGGAGAGTATGGTAAAGGAGATGTATATGACGCTGGTTCATGCTGGGTAAGGACTCCCAATTGAATGGCACACCAGTTCTATCTCTTTCGTTTTTTTTTTTTTTACAGAAAACCAAGGTACCGAAGGGAGGATTCGATTTTGAATATTGGATTGGAAGCCGTTCGGGTGGAGCGTTTCCACTATATCCGCCATCTAGTGATGATGCTTTTTATTTAAATGAATCCGCCATTGAAATTATCGGATAACTAAAAAACTAGATAAGATTATCTACTATTTAGTTCTGAATAAAGACAAACCATCGGTTGTATCATTTTTGGCTTAATTAAATCAGTCATTGTTACAACACCTAAGGTCTTTCCCGATTCTAACACAGACCAAAAATATTGATATTCAAATCACACACGGACAGTAATACTGTTGTCCTATTGAAACATGTAGGAAGTTTCGGTGAGAGGAATTTTGAGAGAATTCTTGTCGGGTTTTGAATTAGTTTTCTTTTCTTACGAGAGGTGTCACCTTGTCTCTGTACGTAAAATGGCGTCTTGACTGAACCAATACTCTCCAGGCATGACTGGTCATCTAAATAATAGAGTACTGAAACTGGACAGTGTACCATACAAATATTTGGCACTGTAAAAAGAGTGGTGATCAAATCTCATACAAAACAGTACTCTATTTGACAGCTGACTTTGTTTACACTCATACCTGAAGAGTATTGGCTGAACCCAATGAATTTAACAACGAAAAGTTTATCAAAAAGAAATTAGCGTCAAAACCGATGCCCGGAAAGTCATATTTTCACAACATCAAATGTCTTAGAATCGCGAGTCGAGTCTACTCCCCAAATTTACAAAAAAATTCGTTGATACGTTTAGAAAATAACTCTTGGAACGGACTAACAAAGTAACGAATGATTTTTCAAGTATTCGGAACAATGGGACTTCCTGAAATTGAAATATTTGTTTCTCGGGTCTCTCACCAGCCTCTGTTGGAACGTGCGATACAGCCGTTGGAATCGTACGAATGCCTAGTTTTTTTTTTCAACCTAGTGAGGACTAAAGGGTAGAACTTCAAAATTTGCTGTATATGGTGCCGAAGTCTACGACAACATTTTTTATTGAATTTTCTTCTAGTATTGGGATGTGCGTCACGCGCGCCCATGATATTATTACGAAGAATAGAGCAGCTTAACCTTGGTGAAAACATTATGTTCACTTTCGTGCAATATTTATCGGTATATTCTCACATCATTTGCCCATAAAGAAGCTATCAACTCCTACATTAATCTAACAATATGTTTCGAGCTAATTAATGTTGTTATTGCATGAACAATTTTGTCACAGATTATTAGTCTCGTTAGTGTTGTTGTCGACTGTAGACTTGTATATAAAATTGCATTGGGTGCTTACATGAATAAATAATTTTATGATAAAAAGCAAACTCAGAAGTGTGTTTGTGAGCAACAAGCTTCGGTGACTGTCTTTTCGATAAGTACAGTAGAGTTTGTACATATCCAAGCTGAGGGCATGCTATACAACTACTATTTTCAAAAATTGTTACCGAAGTTTCTGAAGCTCACACCTCTGAGTTTATGCTTTTATCATAAAATTATTTCCGAATTCAAGAATTACGTAGCCCAGTTTTACTGCTAGTTACATACGAAAGCTGACATGAATTCACATGACAAACTTCATCCAATTTCGATAAATTCTGTTCCAAAGGTATGGAAGGTACTTTTTTCATTTTGCTGTATCACACGCGTATCTACGATTTAAATTGGCCAAGTAAACCAATCAGAAACGCGTTGTCCGAGATAGGTTTTTCCCATTTTACCACATAGAAATAATGAGATGGAAAAATATTATGTTCTACGAAGTTGTTTGTAATTACAAACTCTTTCGAACGAAAGCTGTAGAGCGTAGATTACAAAAGTTATTGGGGAAATGAACACGAACTGGCCAAATCTCTGAATTTTTCGAACAAAACTTTTTGCCGACGTGTCCACGTTTCAGACCACTTCCTACAACATGTCAAAATTTTCCTACTTTGATATTTGGAATTTTCAACAAAATTCGAGATGGCCGTCAATTGGACACATATTTTAGCCCTTTTCTAAGGATGTCAAAATATTCCACTCACTAATTCAATTTAGTTCATGGCCGGTATGCGTTTCTCCTTCTCTTCTTGTGTTAGCTCGAATCGCTTTTGTCGCATTTGGCCCAACTGCACTTTGGTCTTCCTTTTTTACTCACTTTAGGTATGTCTATCGAAAGAATTTTTCTCTTCACATTGCTTTCATCGTGAGAGTAGACTTTAGCGAACCATTCGTTTCTCTCGTTTTAACCTCTCTCGTTAATCCAAAAGATGACCGACAATTTAATATAGGATGACACAATGTTTTATTCACCAAATCCGACAGAAAATTCACTCATAAACACCTCAGAAGAGATGGGAGACTGAGACTTCAATCCGACTTCAAAAATCAATATCTTAGCAAAACTCCCATGGACATTTGAGGATGGAGAGGGTGGAGGGTGTAATCAAAGAGTTGATGTTAATATGCTTAGTCCCTTAGCCACTTACCACAGCAGCTGTTCAGCATGTTATGCGTAAAAAATAGATAAAAAATCACTTTTCACGGTTTGTGTATGTTTATTTTCATGGTTCGTAGATACATTGCAACATTATGTGATACAAAAAAGATTATTAAATTCACTCGGTTTTATACCTCTAACGTCTAACTACTGATGAATTTCAAATGGAATGATCTGAGTAAAGGTAACCTATACATTCAGGTGATTTGATTAATTAAAAAAAACTTCCTTAATGACAATACAGATTTGGTAACTTGAATTTTTGTTTCTATTTTGTGCTTAATAAATCAGTCTTGAAAAATCAACTAGACCATTGATTGAACACCGTACACAACAAAACACTTCAGATCTAATCGAAGCTTTCAGCTGAGAAAAAAGATCAGCTGAGGTGGGCTCCCTATATATACAATCCTGCACCACGAACAAAATAACTGTGGCACGGTGAGAAAGGAGATTCTTCTTTACGTTAAGAGTACTAACAACTAATTTTACATGCTAAATGTACTGTAGAGTGCACATTACGTCACCGTTTGTGATAGTGAAAAGCTTGTAAATTCGTTGTGTAAATACAGAACTCGCCTTCGACTCGTTCCGCAATTCTGACACTAGCAAAAACAACAAAATTTACAAGCAGGTACGTAATGTGAATGATCCCATCAATGCGAAATAACGGATGACTCATGTCAACCGATGCATAAAATTATTTAAATTGACTAAATGAATGGGTGATGTCATTGTAATCACTTAAAAGACGACGAGAAGATAGAATTGTTTGTGTAAAGAACAGCAGTTTAAATGACGGTGCCATTAACTAACGAAGTTCTGTACTTTTTCTCTTCTTCTCGTGTCTTTAAATATTCCCTATTACGGCGACGTTTCATTAAACAACAAACGCAAACGATCAGCGACACAATGATAACTGCTGCAAGAATTGGAATCCACCAGTACATCCAACGGATGAAAAAGCATTCTGCACTACGGAAATCGTATTGACGACATGTGCGACTAACTTCCACATCCCTCATAACGTAATCTTGAAGACGAACAATTGGTCTGCACTCTTGTGGCAAGGTCATAGCAGCATCGTCCACATATTCCAATAAGTTGCAACAATAGCGAACCTGTAAAATGAAGAAATTTATGAATTTTTTGATCGTTTTAGCGATTTTAACCTTATACACTTACCGCCACAGTATCTCTAACATTGTTGCGTTTGAAAAAAGCTTCCCAATATCTCCAGCTTTCGGCAAATGGTGATACAGCCACTCCTGCTTGCTCGTAACATTCGGAATAATCCAAATACTGTCTGCTTTCGACCGGTACGTTGCCACCGAACCAAGTTAGCTTTTCATTTCGATGTTTTTCAAATTCCTTTTGAACATTTTCCGGTATCGGCAATCTGATTTCTCCAACCAGGGATTGTAGAACTACTTCGTTACCGTCGATCGTATAATTCGCCCCTTGGCTGGTTGAATTGACATTGATGGTTTCTACTTCCTGGATAGCATTTGTCGTATAGGATGAAAATAAAACTACGGACAGGATGACTAAAGTAGTCGTTATCGTGTTTGTGGTGACCATGTTGGAGTGGTTATCAGTGGTCTTTTATTTGTATGATATCTGCAAACGAAAGATAAAACAAAATTTAGCTCAATCCGGGAAATGAGTAATTTTGCTGTTTGTGGTGCCTATTGCGTCTGTAACAAATAAATTGGCGCCTTAAAGGTCACTTGATCAGACCAAAAAAAATAATCACAAAAACCGGATTATCAAGACGAAACTTCTACGTTTAACAGGGGATATTCGCGCCAATGGTTTTTTTTATTAGCCTACGAAGACGACCTGTTGTTTTGTCGTTAAACGCCTAAAAGCAACAAATAAATAAAATGATGATCTCACTGAATCGAAATTCGCGTTTGACTCAAAGTGTAGGTTGTTTTTTGTAGACATTGAATTGGCTGAAGTTTTAAATTATTCCGAACACGTAGATGATTTTTAGAAAAAGATGACCAAAAATGTTTTGCTACAGTCTCGGAAAAGTGAAATTTTTTATGACTTGGGAGTGGTTTCGTTTTCACAACAATTTCTTTCAACAAATGAGAATCTAGATTTTTCATTTTTTTGTTTCTTTGCTAGATACGTGGATGCAGCTTGCAATAAAAAAACAGAATTCAAAATCTAGATTTTCATTTGTTAAGGCGACATTTATGTGAGATCAATTTCAAATCAAAACAAAGTCCAAATCAGAAAACATGTTGAACTTCACTCTTTGTAGAGCTTTGCGTTGATGGAATCGACAATTACACTTTCACTTATTTAGCCTGTGGTGAAAATCGAAATACAATAGAAATCGCAGCATAATTGTCGATCCTATCAACACTAAATTGCTCGGGTGTCTTCAGCCTTCCCGAAACACTTGTAATAACGGTCGATGTGTTGAAATATCACAGTTACGATATGATGAGCCGTTCAACTTGTTCATTATTACGTTTTGAAACAAACACAAATTCATTCTGATTTTTCTAATAGTAGGCACACAGTCCACAAGGACTCACTACTGGTAATTTCACAGTATTATACTGAGACAAGGATGAAAAGTCATTTTATATCCACAATTCC
>JANTFA010008897.1:0-27414 GCA_026413405.1 Phytosciara flavipes | reverse complement strand
TTACAGAATTGCAGCATGGGTTACATTGAAAATAAAGCGCCACAGGCGAAAATTTTGAGTTCATGCCGTCATACACCCTCAACAGCAAAATTTTCGTAGATGGAACTTTTATTTTCGTTACCATCGCACAGATCTTTGTCAATTCGTTTGCTGACGTTGAAAAGACTTTGAATATTTCTCCTTCTCGTCATAACAGCTTTGAATTCCTCATTTTGTTGAGCCCTAGCTTTCCGGAAATCAAGACACGATTTTTCAGAAATTGGCTTACTCATTTCATAAAAAGCAGACAAAACACATCAGTATGAAATATGATCCACACCAAACTGATATTTGTTTTGAAAGCTTTTGCAAATCTGGTTAAAACCAAGCTCAACGTAACGTGAAATGTACTGAATTTTGGCGCTAATGTATGTCTCAATAATTTTTTGCCCTTGCTCGCGGTATTTTTCCAGCGCTCCAAATCTCCAGCGCCCTGGGCAAAGTCCCGAATTGCCCATATGGTAATCCGCCACTGCATGTACACCCCGCGGAAAGTTGTCATTACATGTAATAACGGTAATAACCAATTTCCACATGGGACAGCTGTTAAAGTAAACTACTGTATGCTAGAACTAATCGGGACAATTTATCAGACTCGGAAACTGTTATTGTGACTCGTGTAGTTGCATACCATATCTAGTTACTTAAATAGACCTTCGCGGAGTCGACTCGTATCACATAATTGATCACCCATGTAATGAACGACTTCCGCCTCATCCAAAGTTATATCTTCTATAATTGGAATAGTGCATCACATCGAACCTGACATACCCACGCGCATATAATGTAACTAGCATAGTAACATACCCTAAAACAACATTTTATAAATTTAGACACTGGAGTTTACCGAAAACAGAGGTCACACAGTGTCCTACGCAGTGTGACTTACGTGTTATAAGGTATAGGACAAGTGCGGACAAGGGGGTATGAGGTATCTTAAAATCTGTAAAAAGTAATGACGGGACTTATGGATGGTCACTTACTATCGTTCAACTCGAAAATTAGTCGGGGCTGAGCACCACTATCTAAACATTCAAACAATTTTCTCGTACTTCCCTCTTCTTATTCGATTCAAAATATTGGCTGCGCTGCATTTTATTTGAGAATGATCGAATTGCTAAGATTGATTGAATTGCTCTTTCTTGATCATTTTTTGTGCAATCAATCGACTGATCAATGTACTTTCATCAATGCAAATAAGTTTAACTCATCGAAAAACTGAAAAGCTATGAGAGGTAGCCCAGAGGAATTACCGCCTGTATGTCATCATTATCCTTCTTAAGTTAAACTGAAAAATAGTTGTCGAGCAGACTGAAAAATACCGAAGAAAAATATGACCAAGGAATTCGATTAGTCGAGAATCGACAAATTCAAATGTGGAGCATGTGGAGGGAAGATGTTGACCGACAATAACAAATTGAGATAAGTGGCTAATTCGAGTTGATTAAAGTACTGGCAGTTCTGTCAAGAATCGTCTTAATTGGAACTTCTCATATTTTTTCAATAAAACATTTTCCTCCTTGATGTCAATAAATGTCCAACGAAAATTTGAGTGTGACCACTGCGAAAATCGTAATCGTTAAATGGAATCACTGCGTTTGTCACATTGTCCTCTTCCTGTTATTGTCAGAAAACTTGACTCTGCAACGATATCAATAACGTAACCTAAAATGAATGAAATATTTTGACGACACATAAATTCCATTGTCTTCAGCAGGAGGTGTAAATGAACAGAACATGAATGGATTCATCTAACTCTCTTCAATTTTAAGTTTGTCTCAAATTTTGCGCCTTTCATAAATCTGTGGCAAAAAATATCATTTTACCTGTCACAATTAGTGGGTCTACGAAGGTGTAAGATTGAAAAACTGAATAGTGTCACGTAGTATTTTAAACTGAGTGGTATTGTAACGTTGGCTTAAAACTATGTACTTAATCCGAGGGGTGGCTCCCTTTATTTAGTTCATGAACCTCAGAAGTGAGCCACCTCTCGACTTAATCATACAAATGGAACAAAAAACAACGGACAGTAGCCTAACATTGTAAGCCCATGACTTCTCCATAAAAACTCAAAAAACTACAATGCGAAATCGAAAAGTTTAAGGATTAATTTTGTTTAAAAAAAATGGTTGACTCTTGATACGTCGATATGAAGTAAAATTGTCAAACCCAATTCCCAGATGTTGCAGTCGATGTGTTATTTTTCTCAACCTTCTAACATTGCACAGTCAGTCTACTCCTTCCTCGACTTCTTCATTTCTAAATGCAGTATCCTTTGTTCAAATAATGTGCGTTGACCCAAATAAGATCCAAAAATAGTTTCATACAGAAGGAATACACCGACCGTATAGTAAATATATAGCTTCCTGTTCCACTCTGCATCCAATTACATTTACGTGTTCATGAGCTCTTTCGACACGCTCTTATTTTCTCTCTGTTGTTCCATTGATTTTTTCCTCTTATTTCAATGTGGGAATTTCTGAAAGGAAGAAAGATAATTTCAAAAGTGCAAAATTATGACAACCCTTTTTCTCATGGAATGTTTTATTGAGAAATTTTATCTTTCCATTCTGCTGGTAGGACTCTCAACCTCGATAGTAAATAATAAATTTTGAATAAAAATCGAACCGAGACACACCACCGTACCAGGAAACCCTCATCTACTTTTCAATATTCGTTTTCATAATTCAATTTACAAAAGCACAAAATAAAAAGTTGCGATCATAAAATGCTATTATACTTTGACCGATTCGTTTACATCGATTTCATTTTTATAATTTCAGTAGCAAGTCGGACGCGTCCAAACTTACATCCATACACTCAATAGTTTCGTAATTGTTTTACTATTCCGTGCTGCGCTCCATTTAGTTTCTATTCTAGTATTGAGTTGGTGAAAAATTCAATTTATTTGATTCGAAAATGATTCAACTCGATTGAAATTTTAATGTTCATAAAGAAAACGAAAAAAAAAACACTCCAACCGCTATATACGGAATTTGTGTTGTTTGATATGGGACATCCGAGAACCAATAAATTCGAAAAGTATCTCTCGCGCTTTATCCGCGCATAAAATTTCATATAAAAGAATCACACTCCCGAAGTGCGATATACGATAGCTCAAGGTTAACCAAATACACATCAAACTGAGAAATTGAAATAATAATAAAAAAAAAGAGTTTTAATTGAAGCAAATTCAAAGAAAACACATGTTTTCATTTGGCATGGAACACAAAAAGAATTGTAGATAAACAAAACTCAACAAGCATGCTCGTCGAATACATTTTTTTTGTGCTTCTATATATTGCCACAAGAAATCCTTGCCAATGTTGAGAATATATATACCTTCATTGAAAGGAAATAGTTGTTTGTTGACCAAGGGGTGAAAAGCGGAAATTGTCACAAGAGCGACGTTTGCCCACCCAGTTCACCTCGAGGTAAACACAAAGTTGTTCATTATTGCGTAACGTGAATCACAATTTCTATCCACAAAACGAACACATCAACTTGTTGTTTATTTACCATTTTTCGTACCAAAAAACAAAGTGACAATTCGGGTGGGAAATGTTTCGAGGTTCGTTTTTGGATTTACCGAGCAGAAGCTCGTAAAGCTCAGCATGTACACGGTTCTTCTCAATCAGGAAAAAGTTTTTTGAAAATGTACCAAATGAGCATTGCTAGGAGTAAAGGAACCCTAGACGACCTCTAAAAAGCATGTCGTTATACCGGAGCTGATCCTTCACCTTACAACCCTATTCCATTTCAGGTTTTTTTAAATACAAAAGTTGAGACAAAGATTGAAAGGAATGTGTATGGGGAAGGATCAGCTCAGGTACAACGACATGGGTTTTAGAGGTCCTTCAGAGGTTCCTTTACTCCTAGCAATGCTCATTTTCTGGGTACATTTTCGAAACAAAAAACCTTTTTACTTGAAGACCACTCTTCTTCTTGTAACTGCTTCCAAATTGTTGTTTTGATAAGTGGTGGAAGGGAGAGTTACATTCAGAGCCGAAGGCGACTTGGAAGCAGGGACTTAATGTACTACTATCTCAACTTCCTATTGTTGCTGCGGGGAAGATATTCAAAGAAAATCCTTTCTCAGTCACAAGAAAATCCTTAGGGAATCCATCATGGTATACGTTAGAAAATCCTCAAATTCATCGAAAACCATTCAAAAATCCTCTAGAAAATCCTTCAATTCTTAGGATTTTCTTCTAAGCGCTCAAGAAAATCAAATTAAACGATGAAAATCAATACAATTTACAATTTCCATACACTTTGTGCGAAAAATGGGTCAATTTTATCTGCCCATCGATCGTTCCAGCAGAAAGCGGTAAGAAACTAGAAATTTTCGCACCTGAAGTGTCACATCAGACGAAACGTCAACAAACCTCCATTATACTCTCACCGCATTTGAGTGGAGAAAATAAGGGGATGTTCACCGCTAGGATGAAAATAAATATTTCTACGCAGGAATAGTGAGCGTGGAATCTCTTTCGTCTGTACTGTATGTTATCCTATCCAATGCGATTTTATGTTACGGAATTCTCTCACTTTTCTCTATGAAATTTGTTTTTTCGTTCGTGTAAATTTACTTGCTATATTTTTCATTCATTTTCTCACTTTTTTCTGTTTTTTTTCACATTACGTCATTTGTTCCTAATGTTATGTCTGCATTCTAATGCAGACAAGTCCGATTCTCCCTTATAAAACGTCAACGCTGTGTAAAATGATGTTTGTACAGTGAAAATTTTCCCTTCGCATTGTAATGTTTTGTTGTTGTGTGTTCCGATGTCCATATAACAATTGACACAAACCATTTTTTTTTTGTTCTTCTCTAATTGATCGACTAGTCGATTCGTAAACAGTGAACCGATATTGGATTAAATATTTGTATTGCGGGCGAGACATAGTGACGAATTTGAATAGTGTATTGCATCGCTCTACCGTGTCTGTTGTAGGAACGAAATGCATTGTACCTCACCTGGAAGTGATCCGAATCGTTTACATGATTTGGTGAATTCGAGTGTTGTGCGAAATGGTGTTGAAAATGGCATAGGTAAAGATGAACTTAAGTTTAGTCGAAGTGGTAGTGTTGTGTCGGATGAATTGGAAAAACAAATTTATGATGATCCATGTGAGCTTATGGACGACTGGACGTCTCCGATGCATATACCGCGTAGCAGAAGTTGGCTGTGCTGTCCAGACACAATGTCTGGTGACGAACAGCCGGAATTTCAGCGGCGAAATAACTTTTTAGACTATCAACTCATTACAACCGAACCGAAATTACGACTCTCCACCGAATCAATTGACGTAAATAAATTTTCATTTTACTGTTGTTGCTTACCACCGAACGTTTGTTAATTTTAGGCCATTCGTTCATTCGATGCATTTTTATGCGCCGTGTAATATGAGGGATGTAAAAACCTACTAAATTTTCTTCGAAACTGAGTGTGTGATTACTTCCTCATTTTATTAAACGCGAAGCCTACGAAAATCCATGATGGAAAATTGCCCTGCTGAACGGGCTTTCGCATTTTATGTTGATTTAATTGTTTGTTTTGAAATAACAATTTGACCTTTGAATAATATTGATTAATTTCGAGAAATTTACTAAAGTAGTACGTGGGCTGTCACAGAAATGAGAGAACTGGAATGAACGTTCAGGCAATGTGGTGCCGCTTCTTTTTCCTTTATAAATATTTTATTTAGGTTGCTATCGTGATATCGTCGGTATAATGTATTTCTTTGCCTTTTTTATTTTCTTAACCTTGATGTGTATCCGCACTCAATCTCCATTATTGAATGGTGGAAGAAATGTTACGTAGCAACAGTATTATTGTGCTTAAATTGTAGAGGACTGGTAACGCTGATACCATACTGTTGTACTGCAGGAATTTGTCGTATAACATTGCAAACATTGAACGTAAGTTCGGTTGATACAAATCTTCAATCTAGATGTCGTAACGGCTCTATCAATAAGCCAGCTTCATTATCTTCAACGAAGATAACACCTTGACTGTAAAAAAAGGAAGAAAAATTTCAGAAACTACAGCCGGAGTCTTTCAAATAAGTAAAACATTTTACACTTATTCAAACAAAAGAGCTTATACTTCTTTACGAGGGATTGTTCTGAGAACGGCCTACCGAAATCGGACGCACTTTCTATTAGGCTTTCTGATAAGTGCCTAGAAAGGAACTCGGCCCTGGAAGCTGAAACCCTTTCTATTTAAACGATGGTGTATGGCCAATGGGAAGTGGTCGGAAGCCGAAAACATGCACTTTTCTTTTGGAAGTCTCTCGAGATACACGAAACGTACAAGGTCGGGTGGGTTTTCATTAGAAAGGTAATTGCGAATACTTTCGGGGCAAACAGGATCTGAAGGTGATTTAGAAGCATCTGAAAAGAGATATGTGCACTTAAACACTTCTATTGCTCATACTGCATCGTGCATGACATCCCGCACGACCTTCCACGTTTCGTATACCTGAAAATTTCCTGTTTTCAGTTTTTACCGATTGAAAACTTTATTGCTCATATCTCATGGCCTTCAAACCCCCACAAGAACCTATTTACGCCGGAAGTACATGCAAAAACTTTTCTAATGACACCTCTCTCAGTCCCTTTATGTACCCGAAGAAATGTTCATAAGAAAAATGCACGCGAAAATTACGCCCGATTTCGGTAGGCGTATAATCAAGCATATAAACACTCTTGCTTGTGTCAGTTGACCAAATGAAACAAAATGTTTCACTTATTTGAAAGACTTTGGCTGTATATGAAGAATTTCAATTTTCTCAAAACTGTTTAACAACGAAAAATGACATCAAAAACACCCACATGATTGTCCTGAACAAGAATGAAGGTTTATGAAAATGTACCCATATTGTTTGATAGAAGGATTTCCCAGAAGTTCAAATAGGGTATCCGTCTGCTTTCTCGACATTTTCAATTTATTGTTCCATTATGAAAATAAGATCTGTCAAATCTTAACTTTTGTTTCTTCTTTTTTGGATTTCTGTATTCCTTGTTGATTTTAAGATTAATTGAAATTTTAAAATGCGTATTCAAAACAGTACAGCGTTTCACTACATCGCTAAACACAAAAAAAAAATTGACATTAAATCGTGAGCGACTTAGCTGCCGTCATTCGGTTGGGCAATGGGCCCATAACCTGTAGACTTTTCTAGGGCATTTATAGTACCCCCTTTGTTTTAAAGCGATTGCACTGCATCAGATTGTAAAGACAAACTTAAAAATGATTGAAACCATAAAATTAAGCTACGCAATCTAATTGGTACATACCAAATACACATTGCTATAAGCTATGTAACGCATTTGTACAGCAGCATTCCCATTAATGCAACGAAATCAATCACAAACAACTCACAAAATCTATATTTCTTTCAACCATAATTCCGTTCTACTATTTACAGCTTCAAGTAGCAGCGCTGTCAGCACTGAAAACTGAAGTCCTAGAATTATCGGCCCGATTACAACATTCAGAACGAGATCGTGAAATAATGCAACGGAAACTCAACGACGCTAACGATGAAAAAGAACGCTCTCAACGACGCCTAGAATCGGTTGGAGCAGCTAACGAAAGTCGAATCACAGAGATGCATTGCATCATTGTCGAATTGAATAAAAAACTAAAATCGAAAAACGAAAACGCCATAATCGAGGAACATGAACCGGACGGAAGCGGTTGGTTAAGAGTTTTTGTTTTTGCATTCATTTTTCGGTCTAATTTTCTCCCTTTGTTTCTTTCAGTTTCTGAATTAAGTTTCCAAGATGGTTCGGTTTATAATTCCGAAATGGAGTGCACGAATTTAGAACAAGAATCTCAGACAGAACCGCTGGATACGAAACTCGTTCAACCTACACTACGCTCAGATAGTCCTTGCTCATTACCGCCACCGGCAACCTCTTCTCAGCTTCAAGTCCAAGCAATGCACGAAGAAATACTTCATTTGCGTGGTCAAGTTGCACTTCTGCAATCCCAATTGGCCTCGGACAGAGACAAACTAGATGACGATCACAACGAAATTCTGCATACCGGCCATGATCAGGTGGCGTTGTCGCCGCGCGAAAGATCCAACTACACAAGTGATGACCTCTGCGAAACAGCAGAGATTTTCGAAGTTCCTCTCACTACCGATCAAGACTTTATAAAACAATCAACGGCCAAGTACACAAAAACTAATAAGGTTACGCTTCCCTCATCCCGTGGAGTCTCGCCGGTGGTGCAGCTTTTCGGCAGTATTAATTCGCTAAATAAGCCACAACTTAAAAGCCTTTCAGCTGAGACGCCAGTTTCGAAAATGGCAGAGAGAGTACGCCTGCGTCGGACAATAGAAGAACACCACATCACCGGCACGGATATCATGAACAGTGGCATCTGCACAACTGAAATAGCCGAACATCTTGTGTCAGACTTACTGCAATCGGATATCAATGTCAATGACGATTCACCGCAACTTCAGAATGAGGTGCAACGATTACACCGTCGCATTGAACATCTGCGTATTCAAAATTCAGTCCTGTCAATAACACTAGCTGAAAGTAAGGCTCACTGTAACCACTTATACCTGTTGTGCGGTAAATATGAATCGAATGCCGTGGCTCTGCACCAAGCATTAAACTGTAGTGACCGTGCCATTGAGGCCTATGATGTTATGTTGGCTTTGCTAGAAAGTCGTCTCGGAATTTTGGAAGATGCCATATCAGCTAATGAAAGCAGGAAGGCTGCTGAAGCAGTTGCCAAACATCTGCTCGATCGTTTGGACAGCGAGAAAAATTTGCATGGCAACAGTCTGGGCCCATGGCAAGATGCCGTTGTCATTTATGCGAATAGTTCGTCGAATGCAGTGCCATGGACGGATGAAGATGACGTACGGTTGCGCGGCCACGTTTCCAAACTGAAAGGTCAGAGAGCGTCGATACAAAACACCGTCGTCACACTGGAGTCACCATTCTGCGGTGATGAAGAGAAAAACGCCCACGACGAACTGTCGCAGATGACCAATAGGCGAATGGATTTGGAGACTGCTGTGCTGATGCAGGAATTGATGAGTATGCGTGAAGAAATTAGTGAATTCAAATTTCGGGCTGAACAAGCCGAACGGGAAAAGAACAACACCATTGGTAGGTTGAGTGTAATGCAAGAGGCACTACTCCATCTACAAGCTCAATTAGCTGACTCTGAGGCACTTCTATCGATGAACAATAAGGTGAGGAAATTCTTGTAAAACAAATTGTTTTTCGGGAACATTACGAGAAACATTGAACGTTACAGGATCGTACGTCGTACACGGAAGCCGAACACACTGCTGGCATTGAAAGGGAATTGGTCGAAGCGTTGGCTCGGGAATCTCGATTGAAGGCTCGTCTACAGGGACTGGCTGGATCACTAGAAGCAGCCACAAAATCCTCGGAAGAGAAATACATTCAAGTACAAAATACGGTGTCCGAACTGAAGCAAAAGGAAAAGTGAGTGCTCATGAAATTATGTCACGTTTAAATCATCATTCAGTAGATAGAGTTTTGGAGCGCAATTCGATCAAACATTCTGTGCGACCCATGTGTTATCGGCGAGCTCGTTTAATCTTTGCGTTTCGTCTTTCATTTTTAGATCATTAACCCAGTCACTGGACCGATGCAAACGGAAATATCAAACACGTTTGCGTAAATTAGAACAGCAGATGCTCGAATTATCACTGAAAAAAGGTAGCGAAAGTCCGCTGAAACTAGTACCCGAGACAACATTGTAAAATCCAGATGCCATTGAGGTAAGGTAACGTAGTTCACCCGATTTGTTCACTGATTGTATATGTTCTTGTCTGAGCGGAAAAGGCATAAGGGTTGCGAAAGCCTAAAATATCAATGAAGCGATCGAAAAGTGAATTGCCACTTGCAAAGGCCTGTAGTGAAGGCATTTGTGGTAAAAGCCAACTCACAACAATGTTTTCGAGCAACAAGCTTCGGTAACTGTCTTTTCGACAGCTGTAGAGTTTGCCTATCCGAGCCGCAGGCGAGGTATGCAACTAAACTTGTCGAAGCAGTTACCCAGAAACACACAAGTGAGTTTGCTTTTGTCATGAAATAGTTTCCGAATAAATTGATTTGATGTCGTACATAAATGACGTGACGCTTTTTCAGTGCTGTCATCAGATTAAAATCACCAATAAATCGACAAATATGCACTTTTTTGAATCAATGGTTGATAGGACACACTATTGACCAAAAGAAATGAACTCTTGTCGAGTTTATTAGTGATTTTAATCTGATGACAGCACTGAAAAAGCGTGACATCTTTATGTACGACCCCTTCTTATACGTAGCAGCATCCAATGTAACATCAGTGTGGTTCACTGCCGACCATATGCGAAAGTTGAACTTCACATAAAAATTCATGAAAAGCGAATTCAAAATGTTTCACCAATGTGGATCATTTTCGCAGGGGGCTATATTGCTATGAAATGTTCAAATTTAGCATGGGACAGACAGTAAAATGGTTTTCAGTTCTGTTGATCGATTCTTCTGAGATTAACAGAATACCCCATCGATAAAAATCTAATAATAAAACAGATCGGTTGAACTGGTGATACTCCTTAGCTGACCTCAGCTGTCGCTACATTTCGATTGATTCAAAATTTGTCGCAACTCTTGTCTACGGTTGAACGAACAGCATGAAAGGGACACAGAACATTATAATGTTAGAACTTTTGGTAAAAAGGTAAATCTACATTCTGTTTTGTGTGTGAGCGTGAACTCAGTTTGTGAAACGATAAGACGCTGTTTATTTTCGAAGAGAGCCTAGTCTATAATTAATTTAGAAGAAAATATTTAACAGCAAACTGAAGCCTGAAATTAAAATGAGAAATGAAGAAGAAGAAGAAGAAACAAAAGAAGGAAAACATTCAGCAAAAATCCTTTTAGTGTTTAGGCAGATAAAGTAAAAATGCGTACCTCAATTGAGTATAATTACAATATTCAAGTGGCTGAATAGAACTTCTCTTTTCTGTTTGTTTCAAGAATGTTTATTATATTCGATATAAATTAACAGCCTTTAACGCTACGGAAATATTATAGTCAATGTTGCCTGCACACAGAACTTTTAAATATTTGCGATAATGTTATTTAACGTGAGTGATTGTGCCATGTTAAAGTTTAATATAAATTCGAAATAAAAGTTAATATGAAATTAACGTAGATGCGGACTGCAGTGGAGTGGTCACAAAATGGTGCTCGTAGTTTTTGTTTTAGGGAAAAGATTAATCACTTCACCAATTACTGATAGATCGGAATGTCGGCATCAACACTACTAGGTAACACTATCAAGTACTGCTTGGTCGAACCAGATGTGTAAGATGTCAAATGTACATCAAAATGATTGAGCCTTGCGTTAGCCATAAACCACACGAACCTTGATATCTAAGCTAAAGTTAAAAAGTGAGTGCATTCTTTGTTAAGTCTAAGGCCTAATGAATCAACGAAATGACAAAACAAAAGACTTGAAGCGATCGATCAAATTATTTTTACATGCTGCGTGGGGAGAGGTGATTCACTTTTTGGGACTAACAGGATTAGCCTGTGATCTACCAGAAACATCATAATTCAGTTGATAATCGTGATTAATCATTAGATAATAGACAATCATGCTGGTCAATTAACGGCGTGTTCTCTTTGATATTATATTCCACTCATTGCCGTTGCAATGATTCCGGCAGTATGACTGATCGGTGTTCCACACAAAATCTTTGAAAAGTGTTTCCTTACGTATTTCTACTTTCAACAACAAATCCAAGCCTATTTCTACCAGAGGTTTGTCCACCACCTCATCTGGTTTATATGGCAGATTCTATGAGCTCTTCACGTTAGTTCGAAACTTTGCAGTGCTCCAAGGAGTTACGATGAGATTCTGTTGAATTTTGTAAAGTTCTTCAAAGTAACGTGGATAGCATGTGCCATATTTTTGCGGATTTTGGGGCTTCAAACAACCGACATTTCGTGGCAATAAATAACGATAGCCAAGTTAGAAAGAACAAAACAAAAGAATGACTCGAAGAATTCTATTATCTCATCGACTTCATTGTAAGTAGTGCGAAATGGAAAGTATCCGTGAATGAAAACGCTAACTTCGAGCACACATTATGTGAATTTTCACCGTTTTTCTTTTGCCTTTTTTTCTTCCTTCTGTTGAGTTAATATATATCAAATTGAAACATTTAACTTAGAACAAATTTAACTAATTATGCCCACACTGTATATGCACCAATTAAGTTGTTAGTTGTTAGATTTAAAAACAAAACAAAGGACATGAGAAAAGAATCGTCGTTATTTTTCTATTTTAGTTAGTCAAAAATTGAAAACAAAACAAAACAAAAAAATTATGAAAAAACGAAAACAAAATGTACCAACGTGTTTTCCTTGTAGATGAACATGATAAAAATCGATTCCACCTTCATCAGGTGGGTCAGGTGAGGTCCTTGGCTGGCTAGAGTCTGTGAATCATTTAATGGAATTTTGAGTTTGCAACAATTTCTTTCGTATAGAAATAAGGCGAGTTGAATGGGAGCGATATACGAAAATCCATAGTTCAAAAATGAGACATTAAGCTGGAGAAATAACGAACAAAGAAAATTTTATTGAGATCGACAAATTGAAACACGCTCAATTTCTGTGAATTACAAAGAGTCCAAAAAGATCTCAAATTGGCTGCCGCTTCTTCATCAAAATTGGTGGGCAATATTCTAAAGTTTCAGTAGAATATTGCCATCTATGAAATATTATGGACGTTTTCTTATTTTTGTGTAACTGCTTCACCGTTATAAAGACGAATAAGTTCTTTCGTTTGTGTGAGTGGATCCGGATCTGGATCTGGAGAACAAATGAAGCAAATTTACGTTGCAAATTCACTGCCTTTGGCTGTATTTTCAGTCCAATGGTTTGTACATACTTTGTACAAACACCGAGGGGGTAACCATTGGCTAGAATATGTCTCAACAATTTCATTTCCATTTCCAACATCTCCATCGGCCTGTACCAAAAATTTCGCAATCGTTACCCCCTCGCTACAAACTGTTAACATTGGAGAAAACTTTCTGCATTGCATTTCATAGTTTCCGTCAAGCGACAATTTGAATATATAAAAACTATCACGGCAGCTGTAGCTACATCGTGTTGTTAGACAATCCAAATGAATTGCAAAGATTCGATCCAACATTCCCTTGAGTTATTTTCATTCATGTTGGAGTCTATTGCATTTACACTAAACTGTTCCTGCTGAAACGAAACCATTGCCATTTTCAATACTGTTAATGTTCATTGGTTGTTTATCACATCTTTGTTTTATCATCATCATCATCATCATCAAAGTCGTCATATCGTCACTCATATCCGAATCGAATATTGGCAATTAAAAAAAACGAGAAGCCTTGAAGTAACTAACAGTGGTGTTCACCTCGGGACAAATTACTTTCCTGCTTAGATTTCCTGCGAATTTTGCTGCGTAAATAAATATTATTGCGTTTGTCTTATCTACACACATACACAACGTAAATACGTTCGTTCATGTCTAGAAAGATTTAAGGAAGTTAATACTCATCAAAAGTATCTAAGTGACTCCAGCTAATATTACTCAAGCTCTCGTAAACTTACCCGTCGTCTTGCCTTGTCTGAACGTCTAATATTTCTGCCCAATTTTTTTTAAACTCAAAATTTCAATTCACTTTGGTTTTTGTGAAATTTAGGGCCTAGAGACTCATAAAATATGATTCGTGACAGATCAGATTCAATTTGTACCATAAAAATTTTGAAATCTTAGATGTGAATCGCCAACGATTTTTGGAATGTTGATTTGCTATAGGGAAACTATATTGACAAATTTATATCAAGCTAAGTAAAATATTATGTAAAGAGATATTTCAATTGCATTGCATGAAGTATTATATACAAATTTTATGCATACAAATTAAAGGCCTGGCTTTCAAAACAAAACCAAAAAGCAAATTAGTGGCATAAATTACAATAAATTAATAAAAAAAAAAACAACAAAAAAATCGAACAAAATATCATCACAAACATATTGAGCAAATAAAAGTAATGAAATAAAATAAAGAAAAACGTAAATTAAATGTAAATAATAAAAATATAAAAGAAAAAAAAAGTTGTTAATAAAATATGTAAAACAAAGGCAATTTATTTAAATTACATTTATTTTGAAAATAAAAATTTATTATACACAGAGATTTGTTTGTTTGCTCTGAAAGTAGTGATCTTCTTCTCGACTTCACACAAGAAGTCATCGTTGGTACCATTTTGGTAAGTACTCTAAGTTCTGGTACTCTAATTCCTTGACTGAAAGTTAGGGTCCACACACGTCAAAATGCAAGAAATCAGAGCGAGATGCCGTATGTCTTCAAAACAAAGCCATTACAAAAGCCGTACAAGCTTTTGTTTAAGCATTCACACAGGAGATCTTTATGGACGTATTGAGTCAGACTTCAAAAAAAAAACAAAAGGTGAACCCGTACGAGTAGACCACGGCATATAGTTAGTCTATAGGACTGCTCTGATCTTTAAATCAATTTATTTAAAGTCATCCCGTGTTAAAATTGCTTACAGCGATTTCGAAAGCCCCGTCCGAAGTCTCATTTATCGACTGAACTCTATGAAAAATTCATCAAAGACAGAAGGAGACATTTACTTGAGATATATACAAAAAACACTAAAATTCAGAATGGCGGCTGGCGGCCATTTTATTAGGCTACCAAAAACGGTATTACCTTTTAAACAAAAAAAATCATGAAAATTGGATGAAATTTACTCGAGATATCGACAAAAACTCTTCCTTCACTATACGGCCGAGTAGCTCAAATTAGGCAAACTCTATGAGCTCTAACTTCCGAGCCCAAGATCCTATTTTAACAAAAAATATTTCCTGGATCGGGGTAATCAATATTTCATTATCTATGAACTTTCGAGCATAACGCCGATAATATATGCGATAAACCTCAACCAGACCTCGAGAACAGCCCACCAAAAGTTTGGATCGGTTCGACCGATTTTGCTCATCTTCGAACTTAGCCTGGCTTTTTCGTACGGGTCTAAAAATTTGCAGCAGATTGATTGATGCTAGTAACGATGTTGATTACCAACCGATGAAATAATGTAGTTGTGCGAAAACATGTAAAAAACGAGAACCTAATTTTTCTTAAAATTCTCTAAAATTTCGTTTATTTTCGCAATTCCTTGACTTCAGCCAATTAGATACTATGAGAAGCTAAATATTTTCGGAATTTTCGGCCAATACGTTTGTAGAACCTTGTGCTCTGTACACTATGAAAGAAAAATGGTGTGAATTCACGCCGTAAGTGGTTGAGCTTTAACGACGCTCGGCACGTGCAGGTAAAGATCATTATTTTTATTAATTTCACTGGTTGTGGTTTTATACTTTTCGTGATCCTTTCATTACTGAAAATTGTATTGTGCCAGTGGTAAGCTGCGCGAAAAACATAAGTTACATCGATGTTGAGTGCCATAATGTATAAATAGGAGCGACACTAGTAAGAGTAGAATGCCAGCGTCTTCCAACAATATCTTTGCCAGTAAGATTGGATGACTTTATTTGAAGATATCATCACAAGCTACAGTTATAGCCTTCTTCATGCAACGTCCGTACGAAATTACACCGCCATAGCCACTAAGACTGTATTTAACGATTCCCACATCTCACAGTAACATATGTTATGTAATCGAACATTCCACACATAATTCAAATATCCGAAGAATTTCCCGCCTTCGGCATAACAGACGTTATTGACATTACAGCTTATATGCACTGGGACGTTATCTGCGTTTGCGCACATTATCTAAGTTTGTTTTGGTTCAACCAATGACAGTTTTTATTTTGGACAAATTTTTATCACTCCAAATAAATAGAGAAATTTGAATTAATCGCAATTTGGTTTATTGCAACTGGTAAACTAATTTATCTAGACATACAACTGACTTGGCAAACAATCGGTTAAGGAGACGACAGTTTTTGTGAAACTAACTTTTTGAATCGGGTGAGTGCTGCTGTGTTCCGGAATGTCTGAACAAAATTGTGACACGTCGCGAACACCAACAACCAACAAAAACCCTCTTTTAAGTGCTTCGGTAACTGGTTTAACATTCGACGACTTTACCAACAAAGCAATAATTCTACCAGCTGCTGCACTTCCGCCAAAACTACCAGAGCCGAAAGAGCCAGGTTAGTGTAAACAAAAATTTTGTTTTTCTAAATTTTATTCTGAATAACCTTACAAATTTCGCATTCAATTTATGATCGACTATCTACGGTGTAACCAACTTAAATTAGAGTAATTCTACGTATCGCTTAAGGCGACCTCTCCCTTTCACCTCTTGATCGATAAACAGGAAGCTCTCGAGACGCTTTTCTTTTCTTACAACACCAAACAATCAGTCCAATTGCCAGGCAAATCAAAATTATTAACAAGACCACTCCCAATGCAATGGCAGCAATTGACGCCTCGTTCAAAATAAATTCAGTCACGTCTACGGTGTGCGACCGTTGGTTGCCAGCCAAATCATAGCTGGTAATTGTAACCCGAGTGGTACAGCACGATGACGTGTATGTTGCTTTTACTTCACCGGTTGTACCAGCTGTAAAGGCATTCCGTACAATAATACCAGCTGGTCGCGATTGTACTCTCAATATTCCCGTGTCCATATCTTGCGTGGATACCTCTAATGACCAAACCGAACTTGCGCATTGACCAGCTCCAGTTCGTCCTTCACATCGACTGCCAAAACCCCACCACATTGACGGCTGACGAGTATCCTGGAAATAATTTTTAATTTGATAATGTGCACACTGTGTTCCTGATAATGACAGATGCATACCTGTAGGGCTGTCGGTGAAGTTACTGTTAATGTGGCTGCTTGGGATGCGAGTCCTATGCCTTGAGAAGTGAATGTAATTTTATCCTTGTCTCCGATTTGTGCGTTTGACGGTATGTACACCGTGACAATAGCGGATTGAGTTTGACCAGCAGCCAGCCACATACTAAACAAACATGAGTTTTCAATATTAAGATGTTCGATCGGACGAAAGTATTGAATACTAACGACATAGGAGATAGAGCTCGCAGATAGCGTTTTTCATCTACCACTTGAAAATTGTGAAACGTTGGTTCCTCTCGCAAATTGGTCACTTCATAGTAAATTTGCACTGTTTGCCCGGGACTGGCCAGTAATTGTGATTGTACGCCCAGTTCAATTTTTGTCACGGCCTGTAATATGTTGCGACCCATCATGTCGTCGATTTCGTTCGAAAATGTTGCTAAGAAAAGCCAATGTTCAAAATAAACTAAATTTGAGCGATCCGGGACAGTCTACAAACCATTCGTTTCGTCCAAATCATCGATATGTGCGTCATTTTCAGTCTTCGGGAATTGGAAATGTCTAGGACGAAATTCGGGACTTTCGAATCGATCCACATTTTCAGCATCAATGTCTGTTGTTGGTTGTGGTTCTTCGGCAAATAGTTCATCCGATACCAATCGTTGACTGGATGAGAATTTGTTATTTTGGAAATAGTTAATTGGTTAAGTCGTCAGTTCAATAGGTCAACAAAATGATACCTTCTTTGTGAATTGTCAATTTCTTGCCACGAAATTTCCACCAACTGCTCGTTTGGATAATCTGGAATTAGAGTCGCACAAAATTATTTCGATAGCTCGCATCTTTTTTAATGACGTGGTATCAGAGATTCCGGGAACTGATTTAAGAATGATTTGATTGACCTAAAAAAAGTCAGGGGTCGTTCAAAAATGACGTGAAACAAGTTGAGGGCTTGGCAAGAAAATTCCTTTACCTTTTCCGTGACGAAGCAGGGAAGCGTGTCAAAATGCAATACAATTGCATGATGTCATTTGTGCACGACCCAATAGTCTTCTTCGAGACATCAAAGAATTTCTTTGAATAACAACAAAAGCGAAGTTGGTAGAAAATGATCTGAATGTCTTGAGAGAAACGTTACATTAACCGCTCCGAAGGCTGAAACTCATCTAGCTTGTTAGTTGTTTCATTAAATTCATAGAAACGAACTCGACGCCAAGTTTCAATTTCCATTGATTTCATACAGAGACCGATGCAAATGTTTTTTTGGTTCGTTTTTGTTCATCTTGAGAAATTTTTGCTTACAGCTGAAAAAACTAGCTCAGACACTCATACACCCGAGTAGAGTTCTTACAAAAACGCCATCGAATGAAATCAGATACCTCACTTGAGGTCGTGACGAACATTTTGTATGGCACTTCTCCCTGAGAAGTTTGAATAGGATCGATTAGGACATTTGAACTGTCTCATTTGAATTTTTTTATTCGGGATCTTATTCGACTTTTTAAACATTTTTCAAATAAAGTATTGACTCGAAGTACTAGAATTCAAAAATGCCAAGCTCAACTTACACGTTTAGCAAAATGCTAAATTTAGTGCTTCAAAATCTAACTGACCGTTTACATACGCGAAAGGAGCCAAATTAAAATTTGTCTCTTGTAGTCCAGTCAAACTAGGCTCGACTTCAAAAGATTTTGAATTAGGAATCTTTCGCATCGCTATATAAACGCTACAGTAAGAAACACAAGTTGAAGTTGTGGACTTTTTTAGAACATTGGATGCTGATAAAAGTTGTGTCACAAGTGTGTTTTTAGACTGAGTTTAAAGGTTCTTATATCAGAGCTTACTACACTTGTCGAAAAACAGTTACCGAATCATGTTGCTTGAAAACACAAGAGCGAGTTTTCGAATATCGCAAAAATGTCTTCGAATAACTTAAGCATCCGATTTATTATTCTGGTCTATTGCCTGCCCCATGTGAAAGTTGACTACCACATAGTAGCCCCACGCAAAATTAACCAAAAATGCTCCTCATGTAATGAATTATTTTAGCAGTTAGAAAATCGATATGTAATGGTCCACTGTCGTGTGAGACAGTCAATAAAATAGAGAAATGTTTCTAACGTAATTCGTCTGAATCAAAACTAACTCGTTCGACAATTAGATTAGATTAGAGATGTGATAGCCTTCCAGCAGTTATAAAAGGAAGCGAAAACACAGATCGCAGTTCGGAGTTTCATAATTAGTTTCCATTTGAACAAGTGAAAGCACAAATCACTGTGCCTCATGTGGACTGATGAAATCTTCGAAAATTCATTTACAACCACTGAACACAGACAGAGCAGTAAATGAGTAACGTCTACATAGAATGCAGTTGGTGACTAAATTACATGCTATGCGATTAATGAATATAGGAAAATATACAAAACTAACGAATCGTTAGCCCAGCCAACAATATAATTTATCAGTTCAATGATGTCACTAGAATTTTGTGATGTTACAAATTCTCTGTGCTACTACATTTACGAAGTGATTCCTATTTTCAGCTGTTGAGTGCTTTTTTTTTAATCAGTTCGCATTTGTTCCTCTGTTTAGACGGTACTTTGTGTGCGGCATTGATTGTTATTTCGTGGCTATATCGGTGGTGTTGTTGTATTGTACAGTGTTGTTATGAAAGACAAAAAATTTCATTTTCATTGTTGAAACGGTTGATTTTTGGTTGGTCGATCGTGTAAGTGGAAAGTGAAGAAGAAGTTAAAACTTCGGTTAACTCAAATTGTTGAACCAGTTGTGGAGTCGGGGGTTCAATGACGAAATAAGTTGAAAATCAAAAGGTTAATATTGAGCGAAGTGGGAAAGAAAACTCCCGAATATGAATCGAATAAATCGCATTTCATATCACCACCATCACACTCATCACACTACTGAATTCTCGTTGCACTTTATTTCTATTTCAATATGAAAAGTCATCTTTTGTTCAATTTTGTTTTGCCCACTCATTGCGTAGACATGTTTTTTCGTGTACACATCTTCTAAACTGGTTTAAGCTGCCAAAAAAAACTAAGTTCAAGGTTCGAACAGAAACTGATTTGTTTGAATACACAACGAGACTATTAATTGAATCGCGTAAGTCAATGCTTACCGCCAATATTTTTCGTCTTCAAACAATAAGACACACGTCAACGACCGTTCCATAAACATTAATTCAGACACCGTTTGTTGACTGGTGGCGGCTGTTATTTATATGCACAACAATTTTTAATTGTATCTTTAACCAATAACTGGTTACACCGGCTCATAGAAAAATTCCCTCCCCGAAACTGAAACATAAAAACGGTGACTTCAACTTCTAATTGAAATTTTCCGCACGTTGGTAGACAATGTGCGATTGCAAAACATGAGGATGTATAAACGGAATAATTTTGATGATTAATCGATTGGATGTCTCGTGAATTTTAAAATTGAATCTACTTTGCGTGTAGACGCATTTCACGGTTGTAAAATCATTTCAATTGAGAAACAAAATGCAGAATGATTTTCCTCATCGGATTGGGTGATTTCTTGGGTCATAAACTTTTGTTTGGTGGGTGGCGCTTTTCGAAATAACGACTGAAAACATGACTTTTCAATCTTTTTCGTTATTTTGTTTGTTGGATGTCAACCTCCTCCAATGTGGGTTCTGTTGATTAAGAATGATTTGTGAACACAGAACAAAAATTTTTGTTTAGGAAGATGATAGCCATTGGATGAGTGATTCCAGTTTTGAAAAGAATTTTTAATCGACATCATTCCAATCGAAAAATTATTCTACGATATGCCCATATCTCATTCCCTAACTCATGCTTTGTTAAAATTGCTTACAGCAATTTTGATAGTCCTGTACGATGTCTAGTTTGTGAATTTATACCCAGTGACCCGATTCCCGATTCCAACATACTCTTATTTCCGTATTGGTACTGCCAATACTCTCGAACCAAAATGACGATAAACATAACAAGATTTACTAGATTTATATGCCGGAAACACTTAGGGCACTGACTGTCCTGACTCTAAGGCTCATCATCATACGATAATGTGAGGGGTCAAAACTTCAACTCTCCATTCTGAACACGAAAACCGGTTACATTAGTGACCGTTATCTCAAAATCCACCCTCATCCTACTGGTGTCACCATACAATAAAATGTCTTCAAAAACCCACCCGCGCAATTTCTTCTCGCTCCTCAACTTTATTCCACAAATTCTTCTTTCAATATTTTATTTCGGACATAAGTGGAACGAATGTGGACAGGTACAGAGGTGCTGATATCCTACGGCTAACACTTCTCAACCATTTCCGTTTCTTCATAAAAGAGAAGTAGTAAAACGGACATCAAACTCATTGATTAGCTTGATTTCAGCTTTTGTTACCAGCTATGGCGTTTTGAAAATATTTCATAGAATCCTCTTTGATCAGATTAATCAGTTGACACACAATCCAGTCGAAATAATTTGTAGGAAATATGGGAAATTAATTATCAAAATACAAAGGTCAAATTTGTTATCATGGACGTCACATTCCCTGTGGTTGTTGTTGGTATTTGGTTTTCTGTGTGTTACGAATTCCGTCGTACATAGTTTCAGAACGAGTTAGGTTAATTTAACCGTCTGGCCTATATTTTTGTGTCTCTTTACTCAGAAAAAACATTGTTGTTGGTCACATTGTACGCGGTGTGCGAGTCAGTGTCTGTAGTAAAAACGCGTTTCTATTTTAAATCAAAGGGTAAAGTTTTATAACAACACTGATTATGACATCGTGTTTATGCCATAAATGCCGCAGTGCATTTGAAATATAGTTTGTCAAGTTTCAAGTTCGAGCAAAATAATATTCAAATACACAACACCCGAGCGATAGTGTTTATCGGCTTTCGTTCCAACTGAAACGTGACTTTGATTGTAAGACTCATTTCGTAAGCAACATTCGGTTTTTATTCGATTTGGTCCGACATCAAATTGAATATATCAACCAGAAATATAAAGTAAACCTACCGTTCACATCTTCTGGGGTACCAGTGCTGTACATTGCATCCACTGCCACAGAGTATGTACCTTCAGTATTATTTTCATCTGTGCCACCAGTAATCTGAATTATAAACAGGCCTTTTCGCTGGCCGACTAAATTTAGACGGATATCGTAATCGTACTGTCCGTTGAATTCCGCTGCAACGGTTAGCATTGACCCAAAAGAAAATCGTCGTACAGATTTGGCGTCCAACAAATCAACATATTCTGCGGAAAATTTAGGAATGGAAGTGAATTTATGAATCGGTGTGGTGTGAAAATGCAATCGATTTAACAGTAGAACACAATGACACATTCCCACAAATACTTTTCAATATTTCCATCACGAATGTACACAAATAGGAAATCTGGCGCTTTTCTTCATTTATTTTTGAAAACGTGGATTTGATTTCCGCTCAAATATTATCATTCTCTCACAACAAGCAACAACAAAAAATGGTTTTACTCTCATCTCGCACTTGATAAACACGGAAAAGAAACGCTTGCGCACATAATTCCATTGCTGTCGTTCTATGGAAAAAGTCGAGACAAGAAAGTTTTTACAGAAGACACAAAATAAAAAAATTGCGTCACATCAATAATTGGTTTACTGCTCAATCATATTTGATTGGAATTAAACATTTCACATTGTCCAATAGTTCATTCCATAAATGGAAGAAGGAAAAAAATCGGGAAGCAAGATCTCTTGTCGAAAGCGACCGAAAGATTCTACCTCGGAATAGCAACGAGATTCTCTCTCTCTTTTTTCAAGTGACGATTTTATTTATGTTGACCAGGTGCGTGTATTGCTAGAAAACCCGACTAATCAATAAAAAATAAAACATTTTCTATTAAGTTAAACGCAGTGTGTAATTCTGCAAAAAGAAATCATCTTTCCACTCGACTTTGTACTTTCATTTCAACGTCATCCGATTGAAGATATCGGTTTTTGGGTGATAAATTTTGTATACTTGAAGAAGAAGAAGAAGAAAGAAAAAAATATTGAGTGTCGTCGCCGACAAAGTGAGAAATTTCTTTATTGTAAATAATAAACATGCGATGAGCGCAAAGTCATTCTTGGCCTGTTGTCAGTGCGATAGTGAAAAGTTTATCGAATCAGCTGTTCTGTGGAGAGTTCGGTCGGAAGTTTTCTGGTATTTACATTTGAAAATATCGCACGAGATAAATACGTATGCAACGAAATGTAAGTTTCTTTTTCTTATAATTTAAATGAATTAAATTTTGATGAATTGATTGGTTAGTCGAGCATAATGTTCAAATGTTGTAATGATGAAGTGCTGAAGTGCATACAGTTCGAAAATGTCTTGTACGGTTCAAGGTCACAAGGTTTTATTTCACAAAAAGCGCAATTAGAAACAAGCGAAAAACATTTCTTGTCGCAGACGACAATAGATGACTAATTTTTTAAGAAACTGTAGTCATGGTAAAGTATTGACTGCCATACAGCAGTATTTCTGAACTTCCACACTTACCTTTAACCATTAACGAACCGCTGCTATATTTGATGAATCCATTACTTCATTTGATTAAAGCATTCCGTTTTGGTCCATTCAAGATCTTTTACTTCATTTGTTACAACATAAATAAATGTATGTAAGACAATGCTATGACAAGCGAATCGTTTATTACAGTCTGCATTGTCGATGACAGATGAGTACCTCGTTTTTGAAAAGTAAGATTCTTCGAGTCCAAACTTTTGCAAGAAGGTTAATATTGAATTCAGTAATTTGGGGGAAACGGTTTGGCCTATTTTCAAAATCCTAAATATGATTCCAAGCTGAGTTTCGAACCGAAACCTCGATATTGTAAAGAGATTCTCTGAAATCAAAACTTATGAAGAATGAAAGTTTCGAATATTATACTGAACAGTGTCTGGAGTATTATGTATGTTCTGTGTTGATTGACCGTGACCTCCCTCAAAGGCCAATTCATTAATCGAAGCCATGAGAATGAAAATTTGAAAGAAAATATTTTATTGCAGTTCTCACTCAACCAAGCAAATCTTTTATTCATGGCTCTAGCAAAATAGATGCAATTTTCGGATTACATGTTCTGAAGGAACCAAAACTATATTTGCGTTACACTTTTTCTCAAATCTAAACCGTTATGTCTATGTAATATAAGAGTTTTTAGCAATGATCCTTTGTCTAGTGACCATTGTGACTTCAGGATGCTCGGTCCCACGAAGAAAATTGTAATTCCCTAAATTGTGAGACGATTTTTCATTCAACATTTCAGAAACTGCTGGTACATTTCTTGATACAGATTTTACGAAAATGGACGGAAAAAGCACCAACAGGGAATAGAATTTACATCTGGCCAAATTTTTTTCAACTTGAGCAACTTATAAAGCTCCAAACTTTGAAATGTGAAGAAACTGTAGAAGTTTCTCTTCAAGTAAAAGGACGAGTAATCTCAGTGTTTTTAGTGCGCTGACCGTTCTAAGATGTTCATGATATGATGTTTTGGATTGGTCTTGAATATGATTCTCGAAGAGTTTTCATGCTTGCGGCCAGAAAATTTAAAGTGCTAGTTTTGACGAAGATAGTATTGGTGCATTTTTGTTGCACGAATTCTGAGTCATCGTTTGGACTTTTAATTTCGCCAAAAAGTTTATCAAACCTATGTTCCTGCGTTTCGAGCTGAGAGACAAGTGCAATGCTTTTTCATTTCTATCAATGTCTTAAAAAACGCGTCTATGTCCGAAGGCTAGTCGTATCTTTTCACGTGTGAGTGTTGAAATGATTGTAAAAATTACTTTCAATTTTCGCCTCATCATCAAACATGTTAACAGGTGCGGGGAAGTAGTAGGCTACTACGAAGCTGGGTTTGAAGCAGCAAAAGCACGTACAAGAGTGTCTGTGGTGTATCATATAAAACATAAAAGTTTCATATTTCGACACCGGTACAGATGAGGTGTTTGGTTCCGATATAAAGGCACCTAAACTTGTTGACAAAGTCAACATATTTTTGGAAGGCTCACCAAATCTCCAACGAACCGAACGAACATCCGTGCAATTAAAGCAGACACTATGCGTGCACACTGAAAAACAAAAATTTCTAGAATTACGTTCGTTGGACCTCGGGGTTCAGGTAGCTGAGTCAGTTGAGCAGATTACGGGTTGGAACCCAGCTGTGGAAATTCGGTGTTTATTTCCCACTAGGAAAAGGCGAAAGTACGGCGAAATTAGTTTATCCTAATAGTGTTTTATCGTAACGTAGGGCTTAATTCAGAGTCAGGAATTCGCGGTTAATTAAAAATTATTATGGATACGCATAACAGGCCCATTGAATGAGGCATAGGTGCAGGAAAATCAGTCTTTCTGTACTGTGGTACAGGATTGAAGGTTCTGCATCCAAACAAAGTAAAGTACGTACAAGTAAGTACGTTGTATTGGTAGCAAAATCTCGCAAAAGTTCTACCAAGATTGCTTTTCGTACTTAGAATGTTCTTCAGACAGGCAAAGGATAGTGAGAAACTTTCATGTTTTCTGATTTTAGGAGTTGTTGTGGCTTGCGTAATATTAAAGAAGAAGAACTAGATTACGAATGCACATGTTTCGTCACTTGATCTAGTTCTGCTTTTATGAAGCATGTGTCTTACAAATCTATAGAAACCTATAACAGACTCTCAAATCAAGAAACAACATGTAGGAATTGGCATTTCTATGAGTACATTTAGTAATTAGTCGAAATGCTTCTTCAGTTGAATGCGTTCTGCAATCTCTTATTGATTTGGCTGGGCATGGTCAGACGTTGATTGCAAGCAATGCAAATTTGCTGTGGTTGTTGATTTCATGTTTGTTTGATCGTTTTTATGGTTCGTATGTTGGCCTGTAATCTGTTAGCTTTTTCACGGTTACTTGAAACTTAGAAGGTTAGTGAAAATTTGTTTGTTTTTTTTATTAATGTTACTTCTCTCAGCTAATTTATATAGAAGTTTCTATTATCTAAAATATATATTTACAAGATCATCTCTTAATTACACATAATATTCCACATTTATGAAAAATATTATTTTGTACTATTGGTTGGGAGAGTTATTTTTTTCATTTTTCAATTTTCAATTTAGTTATTCACTTATGGCAGATGAAGCGTTTTATCTTTTCTCTCTTCTTCTTCTTCTTCTTGTTTTGCATTTGCCTAGTGACAATACTTAGTTAAGCCCAAGTAAAAAGAAGTTCTCACAAAAGTCTCAATTGATCGAAATCGGACGTCTCAAATGAATCAGTGAGGAACATTTTTTATGGAAAAGTCTCACTGAGAAGTCGGATTTCGGCCGATTCGGTCACATCTTTTCACTCGGGAACGCATTTCAATAAACGGTAGTTTCTAAAATAAAATCCAAATACAGTGGATTTCATTGAATAAATAAAGAATTGAAAAGAATTGCGTGGTGGTGGGTTTGAAGAATGTTTACTACGAGACGCTATTTGAGGTTCGGGCTTCGTACTTTACGGCGTAAAATAGTGGCGGAGTCAAAATGACTCAATAGCGGCGGAGCAGAGTCGAAATGACTCAAAATCGGGGCGCCCAAATTTCAAGTTCTTGGACAAAGTGATGTATTGACGATTTGTTCATCATCAAAAGTAAAGGGCACATTTCATACATCACTTTTCGATTGAACCACGGCAACCACCTGAAACCGCTATTCCCCAGTGAGTGTGGTGTGTAATGAGGCCATTTAGTATAAAGGACGTCGAATGGAGCGAATTCGTAAACAAATTTGAATGAAGTCCACTTTATCTCAAATTCATTTTCTTATAGGCCACGGGAAACCTAACAAAGTAAAACGCGAACGTCGTTCTTGTCAACGTTATGGTATTACTTTGTAAGGTTTCCGGTGACGTATATTGTTCGCCTATGAATTGGTTTTACGTTCACTGCCACACATTCATTTCTCGATCTCGATCTCGACCGGAGAATGGGAATGTGATATTGTAATAACGGGTAACCCATACAACACAAAACGGAAAAAAAGAGAAGAGAAACAAGACAATCCGTTCAAATTTATCTATAGATATGGATGGCATAACTACAACCTCTTAAACATGTATAAGCAAAAACAAAACACAATTCTATACACAAGTAAATCAAATTCTCAGTATAAATTACACAACTAACCACCACTGGGCGTTGCTAGAGTCGCCGTTTCCACATTTCCGTTAAGTTTTATTTTCAAATCCGAAACTGTAGCATCGACTGGTACGTCAATTTGTTTGGGACCTTGCAAATTGTTTTTCAGGAGCAGCGAAATCTGTAATTTATAAGGAAAATTCATTAGTAGAATGAAATGTGAAGATGCAAAATGGAAATGACATTATTCAGACAAATTCTTTTAAATGCAACGTGCTGTTCTAACGGAATGGTTTGTTATAAATAAAAAAATTATTTAAATTACTAGGC
>JANTFA010008786.1:0-16365 GCA_026413405.1 Phytosciara flavipes | reverse complement strand
GAGTCGGAATCGACGTGTTACAAACGTAAGAGTAAAGGCATTAGACCCTCGTACTTCGTACGGGTCTAAAAATTGTTTACAGCGTTTGGTGCTATGTTTGATTCAATTTGAAAAATCCATCGAATTCCTAAAAGATGATTAATTATTTGCAATATTGTGGAATCAGCAAGCGCTATACTCCTAAATTTTCATTTTTCTTTATTGAAAGCTCAATCACTCAATTGGGAGCACGAAAAAATGAATTTGTTGTTTAGTTTTCCTCGTCATCTGCCATTTGTGACGCAATTGTTTTTAGGTAAACAATAAGTTTTGAAGTTAAATTTTTGCGTATCGAAACTTTAAGCGTCACCCTTTCTGATATCACTTCTTTTGCAAGTAAAGGACTTGCGTCAATTTATCCTCTTCCAATAAGTTTCTGTCTGATATCATCTCTTTTGCAAGAAGTGTAATTTGTTAATTAAAGTGCGCGCATGATTCCAATTTCCAAATTGTAAAGGCGAAACTCAAAGTCAAAACTGAAGGAGTTGAGAAGCGAATGTTTAATCGATCAAATTAGATTTTTTAGAAACGCAAATCAGTTGATCTTGATTTTGATACTTGCAATAAAATTTACAAAAAAAAAACAAAAATTGAGTAAAGGAAACGATGAACCAAAATTTGAGTTTGTTTTTACAAATTTTATGGCTTCTCCCGACTGAGACACAGGTACTAGATTGATATTGAACTTAAGTTTTGCAGTTTCATACACAGAACTTTATCAAAACTCTAATTCTAGAATGCAGCGAAATAATTGTGCCAAAAAGATTCCGAAAAGAAAGTTCAGTTTTTTTTTTAAAGAATTTTCTATCCTGACCTTTGTTGATCCCAGGCGAAGCCGAAAACTGGACGATCTAACGGCTCAGCAATTCATCAGTTTATCTTGAGTATTGGGATATCAACAGGCACAATGAAACTAGTAATATTCCTTGCTGTTTTTCTTGCTATGGCGGTATGTAAACAAATTTTATAGTTCTTTAACTGAGTTCCATCAAAATGTTTACATTTCTTAGACCACCAGCTTTGCGGGCATTTTAAGTGGTGCTGAAGGTTTGCGTGGAAGTGGTTTCGACTGGCTTGGCAATACCATTAATAACGTTGAAGGTAATATTGCCAACGTAAAAACCTAGAAATTATCCAAATCTTTGAAATTATTGAATCTTCCAGCAACCGTTGATGATGTTGTTGGAACTGTCGGAAATGCCACAGAAGGCTTAGTAGGGTTAGCTGCAAATACAGTTGAGAATGTTTTGAATTAATTTATCAAATTGAGGCGGAAACTCAAAAAAATGAAGTAAAGTTTCTATACTACGAAATCTTTGATGGTTTTCTTCAGTAAAGGGCTCCTGTTAGTTGCGTGACGATCAAACTAAAATCGAAATCTAAATCTAAAAGTGTTTGTGACTTGAAACATTACGAAACTTGCCAAGAAATTAAGTCGAACAACGTGAGTTCTACAAAACTAAAAAATATTTAGCTGATAGTGATCTAAGTGTTTAATCTGGCACTTGATCTGCCGAATAAAGCACTGGGTCAGCTTGATTTTCACGCCAGTCTAATGTGCTTATAAATGGCTCTGCAAAAATTACAAATCGAAAACGGTCTACAATCTACGAACTCTGCAACTGGTAAAACTTAAATTGAGAGAACACTTCAGTTGTTTTAACACTTCCCTGTCATGTACTGTGAGACGTGCTTTCCGTTAAAATTAATCTAAAAATCGTTTCTACATAATTTTTTAATAATCAACCTTTTGACAAAATTTCACTTCGAGTCTTCGAGCCACTTTAAATTTCGGAAGGCCAAAATCATTTTTTTTGTCGATTTCTCAACATATTTCGTTTCAAAAATTTAAAAAGCATTTCCATAACAAAATTAAATGCCAGTTACCGCTCATTTTCCACACAAAATCTCTATAAATGACGTCCACCGTGATGGGGGGAGGAGGGTCCGCTTGTTTGGAGAATCAGTACTCGCTAATACCGATTTCTTTCCACAAAAATACCACCACAAAACCGGATTGAGTTTTTTCATTATTCCTATCAGCGCTGGGCCAACAACTTTGAGTCGGAGTATTTTCATCTTTATTAGTTTCCTACGTTTGAACATACGTGTGGAGAGTCGGTAAACTATCGAGAATGTAATAAATACCAGCTCTCAGTTCTCATAACGTAGTCGTACACTTCAGTCAAACATTCAATTCAAACAGTTTTGCTGCCAGTCGCAGACTAAAGGGTCCTAGAGCAAGCAGATATATACCAGACAATGAGACAATTAATCTACGTATCTAATCAAAGAGCCAAAAATGACCTGCTCAGCTCTACAATACGAAGTTCTTGTTATTTCTTTCATTTTCTAACAAATCTTGAATGATGTATTTAATCACGCAGACAATATATGTTCTTACGAGAAATTTAAGTTCATTGATTACCAATTGCGTCATTTATCGAAGAAATTGTTTACTTTAAAATTTCAAATTTTCTATTTCAAGATCAAGTATACGGCTCGGCATGTATAGTTGACCGTGATGCATAATAGGATACCCAACCGAATCGACGATAAAAATAAGATTCTGACGAAGGTATTTCAAGAAGAAGATCAGATGAACCCTCAGTGAATTTGTAAATCGGAAATCCAGTCGATCAAGAACGAAGAATAAGAAATTTTAATCCACAATCGGTTTGTATCGTTCGCTCTGTCTTTTTCGTTTATGCATAAAGTTTACAAATGGTCAGGAATATTACTGTGATATGGTGAGATGCTGTGCCGACCTCAATGAACTATATGTTCACCACAAAACTGATTAATTCTATCTGGTGCGATGAAGCATCGAGAAGGAAGATTAAGTAAATTAAATTGTAAAGTAAACTTTTTCAACTGTACTCTACACACTATCTGCCGGTGTCATTTGAGTGTTCGTTCATACAGTTTAACATACTCGACACACTGGTATTGTCAAGATTTTCGCATTTTTGAATTTCATCTTTCAACCCCTCTGAAACGATATTGCAACAGATGGCAACACTGGCGAAACCAACCATCAACCCCAATATAGGTTGATCGATATTTTCGATTATATATTTTTGGTCTACACTGGTACACTATTCAGCAAGGGTGTGACCATAGCAAGTGAATGAGTGTAAAACGGAGTTGTGTGTTAGATGTGAAATTTTCTTGCAAAATCATTTGTTAGAAACACTGTTTTTGTATGCCATTCGATCCGACCGAACTATGAAATTTAGTGACGATGACTTAATTCAATATTGATAGTGATAACTGTAAGTGAAATAGGTCGAGGTAGTGTGTGGAGTGGTTCGTAAAACAACACTCAACGTTTTTTTTGTGTGGTGCAAATTTTATTATTTACGGAATCGAAATCGAAAACACAATGAGGTCGACTGTCGATGAGCAATATAAAATACCTCTCATAGCAAAGCTATTGCATACATTGCCACATTACAATATCACATTTCATAGGACCAATAGTACGTTTAGACCAACAGATGAAGTGTATTTAGAGGTAAATTTTTGATATTGAAACACCAACATAGTGTCTCGCCCCAATTTATGAAAACACAAAAAACTGTATATGATTGTAGAGTTTAGGAATACTGGGCTCGGTTCCTGCAGCTTTGCTCATCGTGTCACTGTTTGGATTACTTTTATATTTACTAACACGGTGTTGTGATCGTAAGCCCAGACCAGCCCATTCCATTACTAGCTTGAAAGTAACCCTATCCGTAGTGACCGTGTTATGTTGCGCTGCTATTGGTTTAGGTAATGCACATTGGATTTAGTTACCGTTTGTGTGTGTGTGTTCGGATTCGTGATTCTACTTTCACGGTTCCCATTTCTCGTCTATGTTTTTAGGACTGTACGGCAATGATGATTTGCACAATGGACTTCTAGAAGTATTGACAGCCGGTCGGAAGGTGGATAACATCATTTCATCCGTGCGCAATCAAACAAATATTCTTGAGAACACATTGTCTCAACGAATTCGACCACAACTGGTTGAATTGGCGGATATATTCGATCAGCCCGCTTCCAATCAGACCGCCTTGTCACTGCTCATTATTTCATTGAATGTGGTACAGGGTAATGTTACGGTGGCTACCAATGCGGCTGGAGATATTAGACGTCCTCTGATGGGAATAACAATGTCTTCGTTCCTAGCAGTAAGTTCGATTTTTAGACATTCTTGTCGTTGTGTCTATTGTAACAATTAAAAACGTTGAATTACACAGACCGGAGATAAATGGGAACTGATCAGATGGCCTGGAACAGTAGCTGTACTGGCTCTATTACTTGTACTCTGTGCTGTTTTGCTGGTGGGAGTGGCACGTCACTCTCGATGTGCGTTGATATTATTCAGTGTTTGTGGATTGCTGGCGGTAACTGGTTCTTGGCTGATGTCCGGCTTATATTTATCAACATCTGTTGCCGTCGGCGATCTTTGTATGGATCCGGCTGATTATCTGGTTTCCGAAGCCCCCAATGAACTTCCAACCGAGGTTCTGTTGTACTATACGCAATGCGAAACAGGCCGATCGAATCCGTTCACCCAGAGGCTACGCGAGTCACAGAACTCAATCACCAATGCCCGGTCGGCCATGAACATTGTATCGAAAATATCGTTGGTGTTGTTCAAATCATCTGGTTTACAACCGAAATTGGGCGCCGTGATGGCTGATTTAAACATAAGCGAACGATTGCTGACACAACTGACTGCAGTTGTGGATTGTCGAATCGTACACTACAGCTATCTGGCTGCCACACGAGGTTTATGCGAAGGAGGACTGTTGGGACTCGTTTTGATGTTGATTGCCAGTTTTACGGCTGCAATTCTACTGACTGTGATGGTGTGGGTGGATTCTCACACATGGATTTATATAAGAAAACGAAACGAGTATGCCCAAGTAGATGAACCAACGTATATATCACATCAACCTGTACCCAATCACCAGACAATGGCAAGGACATTGCCACGGAATCACAACAATGGGTAACTTTTGAAATTTCAACATTTTTTTTCGGCAATAAATAAAGCAGAGTCACTTCCAGACCCCCGGCCATTAGTGGATCGCACACGTTACAATATCCTCGGAATAAACAGCAGGAGATTTTGGCTGCACAACAACATCAGCAGCAGCAACAAAATATGCGACAGCTTGGCACACATACTCTTGGCCGCTTGCCATCGCATAATCATAGTCCTCACCATGGTGGTGGTGGCGGCGGAGGAGGAGGAGGAAAACACGGTAAAATTTCTTCTCAGTGATTTTCTTGTGATCTATTCAAAACTGACCATGTGACTCTGTTAAACGGAAATTTTAAAAGAAAAATTTACAAAGTCTATTTCTCAGGACCAAACAAGACCAACGGCAAATATGCCACCTTGAGCAAGCAATGCAAAACACTGGAAGCGAATGACTTCTACTGAAAATCACCAGCCTGTAGCGACACAGGGCCACCACATTATTCTCATTCGCAGCAACCACCAATACCGCTACAACATCAACAACACATTCAAATACAACAGCAACAACAACAACTGCACCAACAACACCAATATCAACAGTATCACAATGCAACACAACAGCCGCTACAACCAATTTACGTCAGACAAATGCCACCCCTCACCCAACTGAACCATCACAATTCGAGTGCATACGCAGCGGCCACTTTACGCCGCCAGCCGAATACAGTACGCGATTCGATCGAAACCATTCCCAGCTCAAATACCATCGACAGTGCCATGTACGAACGGGACAAGCAAATTTACAAATGTTCCACAATGCGACCCGGTGGCAAATACGATGAGAAAGGTTCATTTTCGACGAAACCATCCATACTCAATTGTCCGTTACCGGAAATACCGAAACAAAATACCGATTCACAGGACAGTATCAAATTAGATTCGGTGGCGCCGCCGATGACTAGGTGAGTGTTCTAACAATTATGAAAAACTTTAGTGTGTGTGTGATTCATGTTTGGAGAAGTTAACCAACCAATCCGTCGTTAATTGATTAGAACCCTTCAGCGAACGCTGAAAACTCCACCAACCGGCAAAGCCATTCCACCACCCAAAATAATGGATCCAATACTAAAACCAGTACAATCAAACGAACCAATTGCGGTACCCGTTCCACAAAAACCCCAATCACCTCCGACTGTTGTTACCCAAACACCAACAACAATTAATCCAAACGACGAATCTAATTATGCTGTGACTGAATTGTAAGTTTAACACGAAAATAGACAACAAAAAAATCATTTTGTTCCTTGACGCCCGATATAAATAAAATAGTTTTCCAACTCGTTGAAAATGAACGATTTCAACAAGAAATTATTGGAATGCGCTTTAAAAGAGAAATTTGTTCATCAAAACAGACAGAAATTTAGTCGCTACAGGCTGCAAAATATAAATTGATAAAATTATGTTAAAAATGATAAAGATTAAGAGACAGAGGAAGAGGAGAAAATGCGCAACACTTGATGCAAATACGAGCATTTTCGTTTCTTCAGAAAATTGGTTTTCGTTTTGTAAAATTAACCATTTTTTTAGAATTTACAAACTTTAGATGTGATGGATATAATGTTCCGTTTTGACAAACATAAAACAAGTAGATGATTGACAAAAAAAAACGTTATTTTGAAAGTGAATAATCTATAGAAATGCCAATGAAAATTCGGTTCGGACAATCTTACCAATCAATTTCCTAAGTCAAATAACAAAAAATTGTTGAAAATTTCGTTCAAAAAATTTATTTAAGGACCCGTGCGAAATACGAGGTTTGCAGGCTTTCTATTCTCTGAGTAAGGGCAAACTTTCTGTGGTCACCCCTAGTTGGCTAATCAGCAATAGAAAAATGTTCTGTTCTGGTCGGGGTAAAACGAAACTAAATTTGATGGGACTTTCTTACCACGATTTATTTGCACAAATGCTAGTTTCAGTTCGAAGATGAGCAAAATTAGTGCTAATTCCGAGTTGAAGTGTCTCTCGCACATATTACCGGCAGTATTGCTCGCACAAAGTTCACAGATGGTGCAAATGCAAGGTATTGAGTACACCAATCCAGGAAAAGAAGTTTGTCGGATCACGGGCTCGGAAGTTAGAGCCCATGGATTGAGCATAAGTCTAGCTACTAGGTTGTACAGTGAAGTTAGAGTTTTTTGTCGATATCTCGAGTAAATTTCACCTGATTTTGGTGGATTGTTTTCAGAGTTTAATTTCCACGTTAGACTTTGTACGGGACTTTCGCTGTTAGAAGTTCTAGCAAGGGTGTTGCAGTGTTGTAGAGAATTTTGAAGATGTTTGACTTTTATAGACACCTCTCGCTTAATGCCGTGCACTACTCGTATGGGCTCCTTTATGTTCAATTTCCAAACTCGACCATCAAAAAATTGGTGGAACTTTCGTTGAAAAGATTTATTTTTTCAATTAGCAGTTTTCAACATTAAATATTCTAAGAATGTTTCTTCCGAACAAAGAGTTTCACCAGTTCTTTGTTCTCTGCTTCACGAAATTTCGATAACAAAGTTTACTAGCCATAATATTGTACACCATTCTAACGTCATTCCGCTCGTTTTGTATGAACGATATTTTGTATTGTGGCTTTTGAAATGAGAACACTTTTGTGCGCCACTCTATACTTATAGTGTAAATCGGTGATGTCTTTTGTGAGGATAGTTCTTTATTTCACTCTCACAAATCTATCATTGTGTAGTGGCAAAGCAGCTCTACAATTACAATGTTTATTCATTGCATACGTAGATCACGGTACGATCTCATACACGCGGTCTCATTTTGTTTTGATGCATATTCGTGAATAGACATTTGCATCACATGGAGGAAAACTACGAAATGGCAGTTGTGAGTGACTCGAATCTGTCTCGATCTCGACGAAACATACGTTTGCAGAAGTAATTCTCAGGTTGTATGAATTCACACCGATTCACACGCATATACTGCGATTGAGTGAAAAACAGAAAAGTAAGTGGTAGTGAGAGATCCACCTCAAAACAAGTTGCATGCGAGCAAAAGGTCGTTTTCGCTCCTTGGACTGTTTGCAAGTTGAGAGAGAGAGAGAGAGATGAATACCTGAAAAGTGTGGTTTCCGATAGCTTTCGGCGCTGACTTTTCAATGTTTTTGCATTTGAAGCAGTAAAATATGTGTCAAAGACGATTCGATACATAAATTCGTAGATTTGCAAACAAATTGAAAGGAATTGAAACTTAGAAGCTTGAGAACCATTCCACTTGACCGTCAACTTTCTTCTTTATTTGAACGAGTAATTTTTGTTGGATTTGTATAGATTAACTTTTCAAAATGTTTTTTTTCTTTTTAGCTTTAGAAACTTAATCGCATTTTTAGCTAAAGAAATTGATCATGTACTGTGCCAAAATCGAACAATTTATATTAAAAACAAAAATATTTGATGAAGAAGGAGAAGAAGAAAGAATCTTAAAAGAATAAAAAAAATAGTTAGCATAAATTTAGATGGAGCACAATATTTTCAATTGAACGTAAAAAGAAGAAAGAGAGTACGAGAAGGAAGATAGAAAGAGTGAGGTTATATTATATGAATAGTGTTCCAAAGAACATTAAAGTTTGAGAAATACTTACTTTGAACCGGAATGTGACAATTAATGTGTAATTTATAATAAATGCTCGTAGTTATTAGGGAACACAATTATAAATAAAAATACAAAATAAAATTACCATTAAGGAGGATATTTCAATAAAAGGTGTAACGAATTATTTGTACATATAAAATTGAAGCTATCAAAATACAGTGGGCGACTTTCAAATTTGTGCATGTTCCATCAGCTGGTGACGTTTATGTCGGTAACACACAAAATTTTGCATTTGTGTTTGTTTTTGAATACTCTCGGAGTACAGTTTGATGTATATGTGAAAGTTCGCTCGTAGACTATGTTTTCGAAAATTGCATACCATCAATGCGTACGTATGTGTTTTACACAATACTACTGACTACAAACGAGCCGCAAAGAACTCGAGTAGAACTATCGCTGCTGTCATTTTTATTCACTAAAATCTCCGACTGAATGTGTTTGTATGCGTGAACCAACTGATGAAACAGCTGTATCGAATGTATGTGAGCATATTTGAAAGTCGCCCACTGTATTGAAATTATTTCATTGGATCATTGGACATGAAAAATGTTCTTCTGTAATTGACAGTAGTTCACTTCATTGTCCATTGTTTTTTTTTTTTTTGGTTTTAGAAATTTATTTTATGAAAAGCAAAAAAAATTCTCACGACAAAGGGGCGTATTGGTTTCGAGTCCTACAAGTGGTGACTTATAACTCCGTTTCTGCGTGACCAATTTGAACCAAATTTGACCTGAACGTAGTGTGGACTTTACATAATCGATTATCGAAATTTCAGTGCTACAGGTCTACAGGCGCCCCTTTGTCGTGAAAACGATACACTTAATTAAGCTAATCCCTAGCTGAAGCGTACCGACAATTTTATTTTGTGTTAATTTACTTTCCGATGAGTTTTGCAAGATGGTACCGTAATAATGATTCTCTGCAAAGGGATATAGACGGATGATAGAAATGAAACAATCAAATGTTCCAATATTTTAAATTTCTATAAAGTGAATATCAAAAGTCAACTCTGTTTTTCAATAAAACTGCGTTTAAGTGGACCATCGACACAGTGGTCAGTAATCAGTTTGACATGCTATATGGCAGGTTATTTTATGGAACAGAATTTTAAGATAATCCTGCAATCCATTCCCTTCAAAGCTGTCGGACCAGCATTGATTTTATCTTAATTTTTCCTAACACTCTTCAATCAACTTAGTGTATGAAACAAACAATTTCAGGTAGCCTGTTCGGTCAGTTCAATATTAGCCAGGCCACGTCATGAAATAATAAAATCCACTGCATAATTAAAGAAACTGCTATGCGCAAAACATCCGACTATTCAGAGCAATTATTTGAATTACATATTTGATTCGTGATGCTGTATCATCTGAAAATTATTTCAAAAATAGGTCTAACGTGACCTGTCCTCCTATATTTATAGTTCCCAGAATCTGATGTTTTCAAAAGGTCACTGGACTGAGTTGAATGTTTGGAGCAATGAAACAAAATTTAATTTGAGGGAAAAATGTTTACGTTGATGGTAATGCATAATGTGATTGATGCGATGATTGTCTTGTAAAATGACAACGTTCCGAATGAATGTGAGATTTGAGAAAATTTTGAATTCTAGTCATGCGGAGATTGGTTCTAGGATGTAGTGGGACTATTCGCACAGTATTATACTGCAGCGCGAATTGTTTCTTATTATTTTTATCAATTCCGCTACATAAAATATTGAGTTAAACTATTTGAAGTATGATAGACGAGTAATGAATAAAAATTAGTGGTAAATTGTAACATAGAAAATTTTATTTATGAAACCAACAAAAATTGAGAAAAAATCCAAAAATCTTTTTTATAAATCTATTCTAGTCATTCGTAAAAATATTTTAGTTATTAGCGGTGTATAAAATGAAGAGGAAAATTGAGAGAAGAAAATTTAATTTTCGATTATTCAAAAATTTTGAGTAAGAAATTTGAAAATTTGAAAAAGGAAAAACATTTGAAAATTTTGAAGACTCACAAACTTTTATAATGACCACAGGAGGGTCGGTTGTTTTTTTTTAAATAGAAATTTTTTGATAGACTTAGATCTGGCTTCATTGAATCGAGGGTTTAATTTTACTGATTTGTGAAAATAATATTCTGTTTCTGGATGCTTCACAGCGATACAAATACAGAAAAACTAAACCGAAATACTTGCAAAAACAGAACATTACAAAAGTAGCGAAGGATACGAGAAAGAATAAGGTCTGCCTTCCACAAACGTAGTCGGATCGCCTGTTTCAGGGACTAAAATAAGGAATTTCAAACGAAGCTTCGTTACCATGTGAAAAAACTTTTTCGCGCACTAGTGCAAAAAAACTTTTACTTTTTCGCACGCTATCGAGCCATTCTCTGGAATAAACCGCCAATTTTTTATAAATAAAAATCCAGCCGAGACTAGTCTTCGAACACCCGACACCAAGAGCATTCTGGTCATGAAATAACGACTGTAGCCATTCGGCTACAGAGGCACAAAATCTTATAGAACGTACTGCTGAAGCTCATGTACTAAGTATTGACTGATTGATTTTATTCAATTTGTCTCTTTAGATCATATTGCATGGAGAACAGTCTTGTAAAACATTCAAATGGATTTATGTTTTCATGTGAATATTTGATAGACAATTAGTTGATCTCTGCATTGGAAAGGTGTCGCCTCTAGTGACAAATCTACACAATTTATGAAAAGCATTCATCACGCGATTGCATAAATAACTATTTTCTTGGTAAAGAAAAGTTTCTCGCCGGCGTGATTCACAGCAAATGTTTCTTTTACGAGGTAAAGTAAAACACACGAAATAGGTGAAATATAACGACCGAATGTAACGACATCTGATGAACAGTAACTTTTGGTGCTATCGACTACTGATGGACATAGAGCAATTTTCATTTTTCAAGATAATTTATCTTATTCAATTGCACCTGTAGAAATTCGTATTGTGAATCAGGCCGGCCAGAAATTCCTACCATGTGAGAGGAATTTCTTACCGCATGGACGCGAAACTTGAGTTCATAATTTGGTGTCATGTAAAAATGAAATTAGTGTCCTAACAACGAATCCTGCTCTGTGCGAAAAATTCCTTAGTTTTCCTACCTGTCTTGTGATTGGAGCGTCCTTGTTTTCGTAACTTTTCTTTTTCTTCAATATTTCAACTCAAACCAACGCATTCTTTTAACTTTAGTCTTTTTGTATCGTTTTCAGTAAACAAAATATTATTTCCCTCGTTGAAAGAGATGTAAAAATAATTAACTAAACTGTAAAAAAAACTCACCCCCCTGAAGGATATTTAGGATAGATTGATGAGGGGATTCAGAAATTTAATATCGAACATAACATTTGATGGTATCCACTTAAATACCACTAGTTTCGGAAATTCGTGTGGTTGTAGTAAAAACTCTTACTCAATAAAAAAAATATTTAAAGAAAAAAATCTTAAAAAAAAAAGAATAAAAAATCAAAGTCTGATCCTATAAAGTCTATTAATAATATATTTATTCGTTGAACTAATTGTTGTACTTACTAATTTTACGTTTTTATAATCCACAATCTACAAATCCAATACTAAATGGTGAGAAGAGAAGACATTTTTGAGTTATCAATGTGTACAGTCAGAGCGAAGTGAATACCGATTATGTTTTTGATTGTTTGTGGTTCGTATTTCCAAGCCTCATATTTTGTTTAGCGAAATGAAAGCCTAGGTTTTTGTTTTAGCAATTTCGTGCGCGTAGCACACAAAAAGTCAAACAAATAAGAGTCAATTTTCGAAAACTTCGAACCACTTCGAAACAAGTCATCGGCGAATTTTGAGGTGTATGCAGTGATTGGTCTTCGGGACCTTGTCGAGTAAGAATCAGGCCTCAGTTGGTCTCGAAATAACTTTGGCTTTCATGACATGACGAAATTTGGAATACCCAAATTGGTTTCATTCAACTCGTAAGAGCTGGACAATTTTTCCTTGGAGGTCGTTCATCCAGTGAGCAATACAACGACCTGCTTTTTTGAGTGGGTATTCCAAATTTGTTTTCAAGATAGGACAGGTCGAAAAATGATCTTCACTTAGGTGGTCGAAACCGTTTTTGATCTATATCTCCAATAACGCCTAACGTATCCATTTGAAGTTTAGGTGGTTGGTGGACCCTTCGAAGGTGCATACGCTACATACTTAAATTTCGTTCGTGTACCGAGGCTGAACGACGTTTTTGAGTTTAAAAAAAACTAAACTTTCAAGCTGTGTTTAAAAAAAAACTCCAGCGGCATACACGGATGTATACCATTGGACAGGTGAGAGTCCCTACTATCCACGACACCATAATACCTAGCTTGGCCGCCCCATCATTTGGCCATAATGTGGATTCAAGTATATCAATAGAAAAAATCTCTAAAATTTCCATGTTTTTCATGAGGGGTGGTCGATACGCTGTTATCAGAAATGGACCATCCATCCATAGAAAATTCTAGTCGCCCAAAGAGGTTGAAAACCGACTCAGTTAATTTCTATCTCAACATCTTCCGGCTTCGCGAAAAATCGAAATTCGAGTAGCCGTACCTTCGCCTATTCTCAAGCCCACCAAAACTACGAATTATGATTTTTCTCATTTGAATCAACGTTTATAACTTCTTTGAGGTCTCCTCTAACGTATAGATATTGAAAGTGTTATAAAAGTTTGAATTTTGAGAATTTTGAATCGCAAATTGACTCTTAAGATCTAGTTCTTCATTTGAAAAGTTAAATTATGGGGATTGGAAGTACAAACGACAGACCAATTCCATATTAGAAATCTGTCGATATTCACTTTTCTGAGATTGTAAAAGTAAAAGTAAAATCATGGACCGAAGAACAATACCCGAAAGCACCATGGCTAAAAAATAATTTAATGAAAAGATGGAAATAAAAACCAGAAAAATTAATTAAAAATAAAAAGAACGAACTTTCAAACTGCATTTATATTAATACCTATATGTCTACAAAATTACTACCAAAAAATTACTTACAAATATACAAAAAAAACAAACAACCAAGACAAAAATATTCAATGTTAAAAAATAATTTTAATTTTTTTATATAAAAATGAAAACCACGAAAAAAAATTGGAAGAAAAATGGATGGAAAGAAAGGTGAAATCTACTGCTGTTTTTTAGACATTTTTATATCATTTTCTACGATTTTTCAATAACCCACACTACACACGAGTATAAGAAAAAAAAAAAAAAAAAAAAAAAAAACCGAAACATTAAAATTAAATAGAAATTATTGTAAAATTAAACAGAGTTTTTCTTTCTGGAAAATAAAAGAAAATGTACTAAACTGACTACACTAAGGTTTTATATTCATACTTGCACTAGGACCGGTGCTGTCTAGCAAAAAACACTTGACAGTCTCCGACCAATATAAATTTCATACTGAGCGCATGCACGAAGTGCTTCGAAATTCTCAAATCCTCTAATTTTGTTAACGAATCCTGTGAGGTTATAACGGAAAAGCTGCTATGGTGCATGTCTTCATTATGTTTCTCAATTTATCATTGACATCAGAAGATTTTGTCACAACCGTCAAAGATTTGATGGACTGTTGACTGTAGTGACTGGGATAGAATCGATTGGTATTCGAAGTTGGTACTTTTTGAAGTCGCAAACAGACAATATCTTTCAACTTCCTACATTACTAAAGTGGCACTGTTTTGTTTTTAAATAGATTCTACAAAAACTCTGACAGCTGAAATGAAAGTTTTGCCATATATTTATAAAGACTAGAGAGTTACTTCGGATAGTGCAAAATTTAAAACAAACTTGAAACGGAAATTTTTTCCCTTCCATTTTGTTTATGTCAGAATGTGCACGTTCTGTTCATTTTGACATCCTCATGTAGATGTAATCGTCAAAAGTTTTCATTAATTTTAGGTTATGTTACAATTATTAAAACTACTGACTGATGTTGTTGCAAAGGAGATAGAAAACAAGTGCAAGCGTGATTCCATTTTGCGATAATTATTTTCGTCCATATTTTAAATTAGTCCACTTTGGATTGATTTTGTGTTTTGCGCCTCTTTTGAGTTGTTTTCTTTTAATTATTGTGATTTGCCAAAATTGCCATCTCTAATCTTCTAAACTAAAACACAAAATATTTCAAAGGAAACGAACATGTAATATGTCTTTAGTTAATGAATTCTGGTTTCATTTTAACCGTCAAAAACATTGGATGAACGGTTTATAATAGTCTGATATAGTAAATCAATCAATAAATTAATAATCAAACACTCCTATCGTCCCAAGTGAGCTGAAGTATAAAACAATTGTAAAGCTGCAAATACGGAAAATGACAAACTGAAAAACTTTTTTGTTTTCTTGCATTTCTGGTTTGTTTTAAATTTCGCGCTTTCCAGTAACCTTCTAGTCTCGGTAAGTCTATGCAAGAAATGTCAACGAAACAATGTCCTCGGTTTCTAAGATTCGACATTGTAAGTTGATTCTATTTTACCAATTCTTTCTTGGCTCTAGCCTGGTACATTCAATGAAGAATGACCGCACGCTATTTTAGAGACTTTAGGCGCCTAAAGGACAATTTTATCGGTGAAGAATTACCTTTGAAGGAATTGTTGTAGAGAGGTCTGAGAATATTAGAAAAACACAGAAAATATCATAACATACGCTGCGACGGATTACTTACGTACCACACTACTTACGTAGCCCTACTACCTACGCAACCCTAGTATGACTGCATACCTAGTACAAACAAGTTGTATTAACACTAAGTACAGCATCAAAAAGCTCATAAAGCCTTAGTCTAAAGCAAGTACCGACCCATTTTTTTTTAAACCGAGATACATTTCGAAATACATTTGCCTTTCAAATGAACCAAAAATTATAAAAATCGACTGAAAATTACTCGACTAATAAGCAAAACACTTGGGGCCAAGCAGTTGCCAACATTTTATTCGCACTCCCATGACTCCCTACGTCATGACCCACTAACTCCATTTCAATGAATTTTTTCCTGGATCGGTGTTGTCTGTGCTGTTTTATTTACACTCACACACGTGTATTTTTCGTAGATATCTTCAAAAAGCTCTAAAGAGCTCTTGGAGTGCCATAGCTCAGGCATGAGCCGTCCGTAAATTCCCATCTTCGAATTTGACCTCTCACTTTACAGGTCAAAACAATTTTGATTAAATAGTTTCAACGAGAAAATGCTAGTCGAAAAACATAGTCTTCGTTTTTGGACTGTTTATTTGTTAGCAATAGTTCCACCAACAGTAGTAACAGAAGCCACAACACTTGCCTACAATATTGTAAGTTACCTTATAAGTGCGCTTCAGAATTGATGAGAATTTCAGGTGACTATGACAGCCTTAAAAATTGTGCGAATAATATGAAGACAAAAAAGATAGGCTGATGAACTGTTAAGACGTTGGTGATAATTTCAGGCACCATCTACCAATGTTGTGCTTCATTTCAATTGAAGGCTCGAGGGAAAAATGTTAAAGTCAATTGTTTGGCAAGAGAAAACCATTTCCTCGAGAAATTTTCTAAATTTCAACGTAAACTGCTTTTCATCAGAATTTTGTCCAATCACAGAGAACAATTGTTATCAATCAAATGTCAGATTCGTAGAGATGAAAGAACGAATTTACCCAATTTATTTATTGTAAACGATCAATAATTC
>JANTFA010008675.1:0-16370 GCA_026413405.1 Phytosciara flavipes | reverse complement strand
GTTCAAACGAACTTCTTCCAATTCACCGGTCAACGATTGCAAACGACGTTGAGCAATGCCGTATTGGTCAATTGTCGCCTGCAATTGACGTTGAACTTCGTCATAGTGACCTTGAAGTTCGGTCAATTGCAACGACTGTTTCTTGACGATCTTCTGCAAATCAATGTTGGTCTTGTTGGCAACGTCCAAGGACATTTCCAATTCGGTGATGTGGATTTGGAGCTTCTTCTTGATGCGTGTGACCTCGGTCTTGAGACGAGTTTCGGCTTCAACGACACGGGCATTAAGCTGTTCGATTTCAATGGCAGTTTGCTTGCTGGAAATAGAGATCGTTTCAGAAATTAGATTGGGGGGGAGGTGAGGTAACAAAAAGCGGGTTTCCAATTGTTTTAGTTATGAAAAAAATTCTAGTAAAGTGTCCACAAAAGTCCAACAATCCGACTAATGCATCCCTCTGCATACTAAGATAAATTACATGAGGTTTTTGAACTTACTGTAGTTTATACAAATTGATTTGAAAAACAGAAACACCATGACATCAGCTGGAACTATAGAAATTCAGGGTTCACATGACAATTTGGAGACTGTATGCCTCGTTCCAATTAATTAACTGATCACAACACAAGTGGAAAGTCAAAACAACATCAGAAGTCTAGTGTCAAGTAAATGGTTAGGTATTGGATCCGCTCAAAGTTCAAAGTCAAAGTTGAAATTATAAGGAATTGTTATGTGTGTCGTGCTTGTACATTGGCGAAGCCTAACGTGAGATATAAAAAAAATTCCCTCAACGAAAAGTGAAAGCCAAGGAAAATTTAAACTGTAAACGTGATCGTTTATCCAAAATTCAGAACAAAAAATCAAATAACTCGTCAACTAGCTGTCGTATCCTATCCAGTCCTATCCAATCGTTCTTAATCATTCATTTTCACACACTTTCGGTTAAATATGTAAAATATTCTGAGCTGAGCTAGTCGGTGCGTATTCGGCCCTATCATCATATGCTATGCAAGTCTACTACCCGTTACGAGCGGGTCCGTTATCGATAAGAACGACAAAGAAAAACTCCGGCTAACTCGACCTTATGTAAAAGCTAAAAGAATTGAAGAGTTTGATCATAGAAAGTAATAGAACCGATAGAAATACCGTTTCTGACAAGCTAATGAATCGTTTGAGTATTTCGCTTCTGTTTGCAACATTCGTGTGTTTGGCTCATTAGACATGGTGAAAAGAAAATCGTGAGGAATTTTCTACCAATGCTACCAGATTCTGTCAAATATTCATTTCCTGCATATTTTGTGCAATCGAGACCTCGACATGAATTTCTGATTTTCTGATATTTAACCTTATACCATGTTAAATAAGGTATTAAGGACATGTTAAATGTTTCCGTACTGTCTTCAACCTTTTAGAAACGGCATGGTTTTCCTAACAGAATCATCAAATCTGCAGAGAGTCGATGTGGCGGCTGGGAAACACATAAATCTCTCTGTAAATCTGGCACTTCATTTGGTTAAGATCAATTACTTCCATATTTTTATCTCGTTTTATCGTCGTTGACTAGCCAGATGACTAGCCGATTCAATAATCAAGACAGTGTGAAAGTCGAATACATTTTATACGTAGAGATGAGACGAGACACCACTCGCTAGAGTATTTATTATGATAATTTCGATCTGCAACGAACGAATTTATTTATCGAAAACCATCAGCCAATTCAGTTTGTATAAAACTTTGTGTATGCGATTCTGTTCTTGTAAAAAGGGAGATGAGTGAGTAGATTGCCAATCGATTTTGATGAATTTTTATTTATTTAAAAAAGCACGCAGAGCAGAAACCGAGAATACATAAACGAACATTCTCTGTATACAATTCCTTCATCGTCATAAAAATATTATTCAAATTAACATTGCGTTCGATTGGTAAATGTGAGTCTAATTACTTATGCAATCGAAATATCAATTTTGTTATTTTAAGTGTGATCCGATTCGTGGTTTTCCTATTAAAACAAAAACAAAAAAATTTTCTTGCAACTTTCACATTTGACTAAAACCATCAGTGTAAAAATAGACTCGGCTAAAAATAGCCCACAATTGATTGTATTCTTGGTGCAAATTCGCATTCTTACAGACAAAATTCGCGGTTGGTTGAGCAAAAGAAATTCTGTTTTGTTTTTGTTCATTTGAAATAACTCTTACGGCACCTTGAATTGTGATAAAGGTCTTCAGCACGTTGATTGAAGCTTTGCAATTGTTTTTTCACATCATACAATGAACTAGACATTGATTGATCCAACTGATCGAGCAAATGATCATCGACAAATTCGATATGTGTGGTTCGCTTAACAATTCTACTTTCACTTGTTCCTCTGCTTTCTCTGGAGCATTGTATTTGATATCCTTCTTTGCTCTTCGACTGATGGATATTCTTGTCACTGTCTGCCAACAATGCTGCTGTTATCTGACTGGCTGATTTTCCGCGAATGGAATTTCGCAGTCCAGTTGATATTTGGACATCTTTATCAGAATTGAAGCGAACCTTTATTCTCTCAATATCATCCATTATGCCTTGGACACGACGCTGATCTTCACGGTCTTGAATTTTACGTATCACTTTCTCCTCGTCTGACTGTAGGTGCACTTTTCCGTACGATAGTGAACCTCCTGATGCACTATTCGATGCAAACGATGTTCGTTGTGTCACTTTATGGTTGTCCGAATACCGTTCACTGTGCTGTCCCGTACAATCGAATTTTACTTTTGAGAAACTGTTCGCGTCAGTTGTATAATCGGGCACTTTGATGCTACTTGACCAATCTGTCGTTGGTACACGTTCGTTCGACCACGGTAAATGTGGATACTGAGGATTTTCGTTTCTTCGTTCTGTATCCAAATAGTCTTTCGTAGGCTGGTTAGTATTTCTCCTATACCCATAATTATCCTCGTACACAAACACGGTAGTGGGGATTTTGTCACGACGATGCATTGATGCCATTGAATATTTTTGTTATTTTTAATGCAGTTTTGTTGCGACGATATGCGCTGAGGGATTTTCTGTTTTTTGTTTGTTTGTTCTTCGGCAGTATGCGTTAAATGCTCTTATTGTTTCATGGCCAGTATCTTTCGTCTATTGTAAAACTCGATTTGCAGTCAATGTTTTCTGGTGCAACTAATTAACCAAAAAAAAAAGTTCTTCACAAAAATTCTCAGACAAACAGTTAATCCGTTGCTACCATTTCGATAAATGATCTGGGTCAACGATTGGTGTTTGGGTTTATAATCAATTCGCTGACCAATATTGCAACCTTCAATATTCAATTGAGTTATTGAAATCATCGACCGATTGGTTGACTATTTTTAAATTTCAAATCGATCGAAGGGATCGCGGCAGCTATTGGTCGTCATAAACACATACTTTCAGTTGAAATATTTGGCCGTCACATTCGATGAAAATAGTTTCGATGAGCTGTTATGCTCGCATTGAGTTTTTTATTTTGAACAAAAGGTCGACTTCTGATCTCTTCTATTAATCACATTGCAGATATGTGAATGTACAATCTGGCGATCATTAGTTAAATGTTGCGTCATCATCTTGTTTTCAATGAAATTGTTACCGTTGCAGTTGTGTGTAGTTTTTCCCATCACATTTACCTGTTACAGATGGCAATTCATTTTGTTATCGATAAGACAAACGAAAAATGAATAAAAATCCACGTCAAATTCGGCCCTTATATAGCGAATGTACGTTCATAGAATTGAAGTACAAGATTTGAAAACAACACTGCGAAAATAATTTGATTAAAAGAAGTAATAGACCCCGGTGAAAGTACTGTTGATATGCTTGCCACCTGTGACAGGTTTCTGATCGCAAATCTGTTGTCACAAAGCAATAGATAGTCACAGTTTTGAGGTGTCCGGGTTCATCAGATCCATTGATATAACAAACGTCAGATACGGAAACACTAACGATCCATCGGTGATCAGATCAGATTTTTTTTAGATTTTTGTTCGTTATTCCGAAGTATGCTTAGTGCTAGGCTGTTTCATTCGGTTTACTATCGTTTCAGTACACTGCCATAGAGGAATGGATCATTGTGACAAAGGATTTTCTTACAAGATTTTTGAACTTTCAACTGAGCTTCCAGTTGCTGATAGATGTGTGCATGATAGATTGAGATTGTGAAGAGCTATCCTAAGCGAATGAGTCTAACCGAATGGGAACATTCTGCTGTATTCCACGAAATTTTAATGAGAAAATATTCGAACAAATTTCCGGTAAATTCAAGTGAGTACTCAACACCCAACGTAAGGTACTTTCAATGTGCTCGCAGTTCAAATTTAAGTTAAAGCGGAAGCATCTCATGACCCTGATGTTCGAGAATTTAGTTTTCTGGTGATAATAGAAACCGAAAAGTGCACGCAGACTCTCGGATTTGTGACTGATATCAGGTTCGCGCTGCTTATAAAAAGTGTTCAGCTTCCACAGATGGCTTCCACATATTCCATTACATCCATAAAAGGGGTAAACGCATGGAGTGTTATAGTTTAACCCAACTCTGAATTGACCGAAGAATTGGAGTTGATATGACAAAGTTTCTTGCATCACCTATAGTTCATGGGTGTCGTTACAGTTTCGAACTGTTGCTCAAGTGACTCAAGCGAATTTTCTGTTTTAAATTATTGAATTTTTTTGTGTGACTCAAAATGACAACACAGACAAGTGCAGTGAATATCTAACTGACCTTATTTAAAAAAGCAAAATAATAAAGCACACCAGTGCTAATGTTTAACTTCGTATATGAAACACTTAGCGATCAGGCAATTATAATTAACGAATTTCACCACATGTTCCGTTCCTGTATCTTAAGCATAACAGTAAAATGTTGATCTTAATGTAAAAATAGGTTTCTCGAAAGTGCACACCGCTGAAGTGTGTGTGTGCACGTTGTTTATTATAGAGGGTGTTACAGCTATAAACACTCTTGAAGCCGTTAAAAATTGCAGGAAGTGAATTTGAATGAATTGCAATGACCTGCATCTCATTCATATTATATCGAACGGGCGATCTGTCATTTTATATGTTCATGTAATTTGCTGTCTCATTGAAGAGTTTTCGAAACGTAGTTGGATTGCTGAACTTTAGACATTCGAATTTAGGTGGGCATGTTCGAGACGGGGGACCTGAAATTTTAAGAGTAGAAAACAAGTTCAACTCACCGAATAGCTTCAACTTCTTCGTCCTTCTCAGCAAGACGACGTTCAGCTTCGTGACGATATTGGCCATATTCAGATGCCAAACGTTGGGCACGTTGCTCTTCAGCCTTGCGTCCCTGTAAAAATGATTAGGAAAGAGATTTCAATCGAAATTTCGCCTTCCCCCACCGCAAAATGTGAATGTCTCTACTTACAGCTTCGGCTTCCTTGTATGCAGCGGTGAGCTCATCACGTTCGTTTTCAAGACGACGAAGTTCAATTTCGAACTCGTGATAACGACGTGTCAATTCAGTGATGGTGTTGCGAGCTTCTTGATTTTCATCTGAAATTTTTTACTTTTTAGTAAAGTTGTCGGACAATGGAAAAAGTTCGTTGAACTTACGGGTCAATTTTTGGTTGTCCCGAGCTAGACCATCCCGTTGGTTTCTGGTGCTGTCCAATTCGTGGTTGACACGGGTCAATTCCACTTGTTTGTTCTTCAAGTCACGTTGAGAGTTCTCGTACAAAACGACGGTCTCTTCCAAACGGCTTCTCAATTCAATGGTGGTGCGTTCCAAAACCTCGACACGCTTTTGCAATTCCCTGGCGGTTCCATTGGCCTTCTCCAAGTCGATAATCAAAATTTCGATTTCGCTTTGGAAGCGGCTCTTTTGCTTTTCCAAATTGTTGACCTTAACAATAAGGGTTTCGATGTGTTCTTCTTGTTCTTGAATGCGAGCAGAGTACTTGCGACGGATCTCTTCGACTTCTTCAGCACGAGCAGCGGATTCAGCATCGAATTTGGCGTGCCATTGCTGAGCTTCAGCTGTTAGAGAATGCATTAGAACTCCACTATCAACAGTCTGCCCATTTCTCACTTACCGTTAGCCTTGACCAATTGTCGTTCCGAGTCCAAACGGGCCTCGGATTCTTCTTCCAATTGGACACGGCTGGAATCTAATTCAATCTCAACTTGATGCAACGAAGCCTCCAACATAGAACGACGACGTTCATCGTCTTCCAAACGGCGTCTGGCATCTTCCAAATGGGAAATCAATTGAGTTTTGGAGAAGTTGACACTCTCAATGCTCAATTTCAAGTCTTGAACGCTCTTGATCAATTCCACATTTTCTTGCGACAAGCGGGACTTGTGCGATGTAATGTCAACAATGGTACGGTTCAATTCTTCGATCTTGACATGCAATTCGGAAATGGAAATTTCCAATTTCTCTACTGTTTTGACACAAATGTGTTTCTCCTTGCTGATCGATTCAACCTGAGAAACTAGTTCGTAGACTTCGGCTTGATATTTGGCCTTTTCCTTTTCTGCCCTAAAAACAAAGCGAACAAATTTTCAGATGGAAATCTATTTTAATCTGGTAGGAATGTGTGTTGTGGTGCGGTCAAGTCGCATCATTTCTGTATACGCGCACACACAAACACACGGTGAGAGTAAACATTTTCACGATTTTTCTCAAAATGTTTTGCAAAATGGAAACGAAAAGTAATTGCCACGAGAAAAAAAAATTTTCTTTTTCTTTTCATTTTCCTTTGAAAAATAATTTTGAGCGGAAAATTGAAAAATATTCTTGCGCGCTCTATGCATTCGATCATCCTATTCGTTCACACAGGTATCGGATTTCCAAACCGAAATTATATTCAAAAGTTGAACAGAGATGCCCACAGTCAATGTAGAAAACATTTTCATTCTCACAGCAATCGGCCAGACATATTTGGCCCGGTGTTACGAGCAAACTTATTAAATTCTAAAAATAAATATTTTTGTGAGATTCGCATACCTCTAGCATATTCTACTACGAGATCCACAAAAATTTATGTTCCTTTTTTTTCCTCGGCTTCTCTTAAATTATATTTCGTTTGTGTAGCGATGTGTGGTTGTTTGGATTTTGTGTTTTATATTTTAACGAAGAGAGATTGGAAAGGTATATACGTTCTACACAACACATTAATGTAATGGCCGTATTTTACACCTTTCGTAAGTATTTCAGGAAAATATTCGGTTATGACTAAGAGAGTTTATATTTAATAAAAGTTCCAAAATCTTTTTTTTTCACAAAAATATTTTCGTTTCGTGTTCTGAATCTATCGAAACGGTTGTAGGCATTAGCGTAGAAAACACCCAGCCACATTAATCTGATTGCGAAAAGAAATGGAATGGAAAGAATTTTAAAAATAAATTTTTTTGATTGATGTGTTCGGGGGGCGAGATACCTAAGCATTAGCCTCGATATTTTATTGGGACTTAACCAGATTGAGATGAGACTGTTAGAAGTAGGATTATGATGATCTGAAGATATCAATATCTTTTAGCTCTCTTATCCTTTTAACAATGTCAAGTGGATCTCGATCATGTACTCAACAGTACAAAAAAACACTTGAGGCATCCAGTCAACTCAAAAGTTTTGGGCCAATCGAGGCGAAAGACTGAACTGAAGATCACCTAAACCTGAACACGACCCAATTGACCAGAAACTTTTGTGTAGAACTTTTTTTATGAAGCAGAAAACATGAGAGTCATTTTGTAAAGATCAGGTCAACAAAGAATGCCGTATCCGGGTACATGGTGTCACATCTCTGCTATACAAAAAAAGAACTCACCACAGCCGAGTTTGTATGAAACGTGGTGTGTAAGCCGACAATTGGTTTGGCAAGACCCCCTCAGTATACAGCCTTGGTCGTAACGACAGTCTGAACTAATGGTCAATCGTTTCGTAAATTGTTTGAATGATAAAGGATGATAAAGTAAAGTGTACTAAAACTTATGCTGAAAAAGTACTCTGGTCGTACTCTTACGGAGACATTGCACTGTGGGTGACGACCTCTCTACACAGATTTATTAAAAATCGAAGTAATTGAATCATGGCATTGGTAGTTTACATTGGATGCTGCGAAAGTAATTCATTACATGAGGGAACTCACAAGTGTGTTTTTGAGCAACCAGCTTCGGTAACTGTTTTTTCGACAAGTGTAGAGTTTGAATGTGTGAGCCGAAGGCGAGGTGTGTAGCTACACTTTTCGGAAAACAGTTACTGAAGCAAGTTGCTCAAAAACACACAGGTTAGTCTTTTTGTCATAAAATCGTTTCCGAATGAACGAATTACGCAGCAGCACCCAATGCAGTCTGGTTTATTAATGTTCAACTAATGCATAATGTTCAATTTTCGCATGGGGCAGGCAGTAAAATACATTCGAAGAACTGATTGTACATCAATGAAATTATTTGTTTCAAAAATATTATAGTCACTTTACTGCTATATGTTCTTGAAGTTGGGAAAGAAGCCTGGGCAAGTAGTGAACTGAACTGCAATAATGTTCGAATTTGTGACGCACTCAGTTGAATGAATTCAAACTCAATCTCAAGACTTTACTCGAAGACAATCGAGAATATGCGAGAAGACGAACCTCAAGTAGACTATTTCTGTGCCAATACAAATTCAATATAAAACCGAAATTGAATAAACAAATTTTCTATCGTAGCGCAGAGTACACCGCATATGTGGTTAACACTAGACTAACACATGTTTTGAATGTAGAGAGGAAAAAAAAACTCACGAGTGTAGAAATCATACCATAAACAAATCGGGCAGATGTTTTGGGTCAAAGTAATTCAAAGTAAAGTCTTGAGAGTCTTGTACAATTTAATGGACGGATTGTGTCGATTCCTCAACAAAGTTTGCGTTGCGGGTTCCCTATAGCAATTATTTACAGACAATTGATTTAGATTCACGCATTGCATTCATTCTCAACACAATCCAACTGAATTATTCAGAATCAATTCTTACCTTTGTCTGGTCTTGGTCAAAATCTCGATTTGTTCATTGAAATCTGTGACAATTTCTTGATGTTTCTTCTTTAGAATGTGGGCAGTTTCTTCAGATTCCAAATGCACATCGTCCAACAATTTTCGTAATTTTAGCAATTCAACGTCGCGGCTGCGATTGATATTGAATTGACTTTCAGCACCACCTTCAGCTTCTTCGAGACGTTCAGACATTTGGATGACTTGTACGCTGAGGTCGGCTTTTTCACGTTCAATCTAAAATGTTAAGATTACCAGTATAAGACGTAGGATCTGAAGGTTTGAGTTATAAAGAATGTAAAATCTTTCGATTGGATGCCCACTTTCGCTTAGTATTTTTACCGAGTATCCGTGGGTACCTTGGATACACTAAATACTGCGTTCTTCATACATTTACCGAGAAATCTTTTGTATCAATAGATTGAACATACATTGCACAAAAGGGAACCATGTGAGCCAAAGTTCATCGACTACTTTTCTCCGTCGATTTTGATAACACCGGTGGCAAAATTAAGGCTTCGGGGCTAAAAGTGAGGGAATTTTTCTAGCGATTTCGTTTACTTGCATGGAAAGTTATGTTTGAGAGCTGCACAGCTCTTAATTTTCTCCATCTCTCTGAGACAACTTTATACAACGATCTTTTGGGCTTTGACGCTCAACGGGCATTCTGTTTGAAGAGCACTTGAACGCAGGGTTCGAAAAATTTTGATTTGATTTGGAGAAAAGTTGATCATCAACAAAATTTGATGATCAAATTTTGGATGTTGATGATCAATGCCAATTTTTTTGATTTTGGTTTTTTTCGTATATTCTTGAACTTTTAAGACGTGACAAGCTAAAATATCGAAAAAAAGGTTTTTTGATTTTTTGTTCGAAATCATGATGATCACATCAAAAAAATCAAATTGATTTGATCATCACGCTTTTTTTCTTGATCATCAAATTGATTTGATTTCAGAAATTTTGATTTGATTTTGATTTTTGAACTCTGCTTGAACGTAGTAAGAGGTGCAAATTCTAGTCGGAAGTGGCGCCAATATAGAAATTCTTAGTAAAAAAGACCATATGATCATTTCGGGCCTGACAGAACCCTTGTTTTGGAAACAAATGGAAATTTCCTATCTTCCTCACTGGGCAACCAAAATTTTGTGAGATTTTGTCAGTTTCACATTCTCCAATCCAAGGATTTTCTTCCCCCTGCACGCTTTTCAGGATAACCGACATTCGAGATACGTGCCACGTACGCAATTCTCGAAGAAAGTTAAATTTTCCTTTGATTGAATTTCAATCGTTCATAAAATTGCAACATGTGGTCATCAGTCGATTTTTATATCGAATGATGGTCCCATCTTCCTTTCATTTATTTATTATTCTTTTCATACCGGACGCATGTGTCATAACATCCATCATAATTCGAAATTCTCGTCCAGTTCATCTAACGACAAAATGAATTGCAACGACAAGACTTTTTCCACCAGTTTGTTTGCAAAGGCGTACAGTGCCGTTCATAGCAAAAGTTCCCTGTGTCGTTTTGATCGTATCTAATGTAATGAGTTCCACTTGAATGCTCCATAGAAGAAGATTGTGCACAGCGGAAAATGTATTCTATTGGCAACGCGCTGTAATACAAAGCTGAGTCTAAAATTCCTGGCAATTATTTGTTTTACTGGACAATAAATATTATGAAGTGCAGGCAATTACTCTTATGTTGTCTTCATTTCTACCATTCCACACATTAACATTTCATTCAAGAATTTCGTTTCCCCCCAAACAAAAAACCTGCATTCGTCGTCACAATATCAAAAGTAAACTCAAAATTTATGATTTGAATGTTGAACCATTGCCAAAAATAGTTATTTTAAGGAGCGCTGCTATGTTCATTTTCGACGCAACCAACAACAAAAAATTTTGTTCCTACCTTTTCCCTAGATTCGAACGATAAAATTTTCATAATTCAATTTCATTTAATATGCCCACCGCTGTTCTGTTACAAAATTGCAAATTAAAGTTATATTTTGGTACCGGTCGCTGCATCTGGATGAAATAATTTCTCGGATTTTCTCTAATTTTTCTTCTTCTTCTTCTAATTTTTTTATGTCTTTTGGCAAATATATAAATTTGTGGAATTTACCGTGCTGCTTAATGTGCAGCTCCTAATCCCACATTATGAAAGTAATTTCGGTGAAAGTGATGAATGATATAGAGAATCAGGAATGTTTTACACACTCTATCGCTGGAAGGTAAAGCTAAAAATAATTGCGAAAAAATGTGGTGGTTGTTTGAGCTCGACTGTGTTTGTTAAATGAATTCATTCCCATCGACGTGGAAACAAGAAGCTCAACGAATTCATTTCATTGAAAAAATTTGAACATTAGCCAGAGGTCCAACAATCCTAGCCGGAATTCTTCAACATTAATGGGAGGGAAATTAAACAAAAACTTAGCAGTGGAGTGACAGACCATGCACTTTAGAGGCGGATTTGGGCTGATAGGTTGGAGTTGGTATGATGTGACCATAGCGGCAATTTTGACATTTTGTCTAGCATGGTGTTTCAACAAACCAGCAGTGACTACAAATCGAATATCATCTCAAATCATCTTCAATGTGAGAACTATTCGCCGATGAATTGCTAGTTTCACCTTTATTTCGTTCGACGAGTAAAACAGAGCGACTTGTTGAAAAGTGTTTATGTTCAACCAAAAAGAAAAAAGAAAATTTGAAATTATGTGTCGGCATGAACTGTGGTACCCAAAACATTTTTTTTGATATTAACACACTTTCCGTTCTAAAATTAAATGGACTCAATTAAAACGTAAATGTGGTATCGATCCGGTAAGTATTAATGTTTAGCATGTAAAGTGCTCCGGTTGTTTGCATTTTCGGTAAACTTTCGTTTAATTATACGTTTGAAGGTACATCTACGCTGAGAGAAGAGCTAAATAAATTCAAATTTATTACTTTGTAATACAGTCGGTGAAAAGTGAATACCAACGAGTTCTAGTAGGGTCCATCCATGAAGTACGTACGCGATTTTGGCCCGTTTTCTACCACCTTTCCACCAGTTTATCAATTGAAGAACTAGATTTTAATATTTTGAATTTATGCTTGCCACGCACAGCGACTTATTACGAAATCACGAATCCAAGAATCTGAGTTTTCATTTGCTAAATGTGTGGATTGGTTCAAGGTTGGTTCATACTAAAAAAACTTTTCTTTGACTGAATGAGGATGAATTCTGGTGGGTATATTGTGGGCACACGCTAGGTATGATTGGAAGAATTTTTTCATCTGTTGTGCCAATATGTTGATTTGTTGCTCTGTTGTGGCAAATACTTCATAATTCAACATGGTTTTTGATTTATCCCTACAATAGTTTCCCCTTGTAGACAATCAAATTCCCTTAGATGCGTAATGCACTAAGGCAGAGAGGCGACCTAACGTTGACCAAAGCGTGTACGACAAGTTTTATTCTGGAATGATTTCGGAATTGCCTGAATGCAATGTTTTTGTTATTTTCAAATTACTTTGACGTAGCCCAACGCAGGCATGAGTGGTCTTCTAAATACAGTACTGAGACTGGAGAGTGTACCATACAAATATTCTGTACTGTAAAAAGAGTGGGGATAAAATTCCATACAAAAGTGGACTTTATTTGACAGCTGACTACGATCACACTTTTGCCTGGAGAGCATTGCGTGCGTAGGCCAATGGTATGTCAACGGCGTTAACATTCGTTTCCGGGGCTTAGAGATCGCTAATGTGCATTCATCCTTCTCACCACGCTAGTCGTCACACAGATCTTAACGAAGGTCTTCAAACCAGAACATTATCGCCTATTTTTATAGATCACTCTCTTCGTGTGTATTCTAACTAACTGGAATCGCGCAAGAAACAGCCTCAATGTTCAATATTATTTTCGTGTCTATTTTCAGGAACCGTCTGTATTATAGCAGCAAAGAACGAGTATGTTAACTTCTAGAACCTTTTTGTGTTGTCGACTCGTATCTGGAGGTATGTGATGTACAGTTTATAATTGTCATATTTACGTCGGCATATACAGCTGAAAGATTCCAATGTTCTTGATAATTGTGTTGGTTGAATGCGTTATCTATCGAATTCTAATTTCAATACAAATGAAAATATGTTCTGATTTCTGATACACGTCTGGTCTGGTTTGATAAACGAGAGAATCATTTTGTGATAAAGGCACACACATAAGTGTCATAAAAATGTTTCCAAATGAATGGAGTACGCAACCACATCCAGTGTAATCGCCTGTGATACGAAACAGTGTAAGTTCAGGCAGTGAAAAACTATTTTGATATTTATCGCACACTCATTTTCTTTGTAGGATCCTTACTTTCGGTGAATCAGTCAAAGTCAAAATTACTGCTATGAGTTCATGACATTGAATGAGTATGCCAAAATATCTGTCAGTCGCATTTTTCTCGCTCCTCAACTATTGGTAAGTAAAACTAGTTTCCACCTCCATCAAATTATTATTAAGTGCAAATCGGCACCTCTTCGCAAAACGACAAGTGTTGCAATTATTTCATTGAGTCTATCATTCCTTCGGTTTATGAGAAGCGTTCTGCCCTTAGGAAACGTATTAGAGGTGAGAAAGAAACAGTTGTAGAGACTTCCTACTTAATAGCTTGAACAAATTAAGTAAAAGATTGGCCGTTTCTTAGATGGTTTCTGCTGTTCAAAATTAAGGCTGCCGTATCCATCATATGAATTACACAGTAAGATAACAGTTGTGGCCAATAAACAGATGAAGAAAATTTGCAGTTGAGCAATAAGATAAGTCACGGCATCACATTATTTACTGGAAGGAGGCAATAATCATGAGATCTGTGCTCCAAGATCACTTTTGGTGATCGTCCCGCCCTGATAAGTCTAAATATCTATGTGGACATCGAATACTAATCTACAGTATGAACACAAGGTCATCATATAACACAATGCTTTTGTGCTGCTCCCGCCAATATGTGATCCACATCTGTCGAGTGAAAAACAATCGAGAGCCGTAAGTTTACTTGCGAACTTACGTTACTACAATTTAATACAATAAAAACGTCTGAGCCGATACACGTTCACATTTCAGTTGACCGTATTTTTTATGAAATAAATAGAATGCATCTGTTAATCCTTTGAATCAAGAGACAGATAGAGATAGAGAGATAGAGGGAGATAGATGAAGATATTTATATAAAGACTGTGAACAGTGTAGCTGAGATAGATCTCATGTACACTGTTAACTTTCTAAAAAATTAAAACAAAAATATCCGGCAACATGGTCGGTCAATCGAGAAAAACGACACAAATTTTTTTGTGTGTAACAAAGAATGTGTCTTTCAGAGTGAATAAGACACTCACTTTTTGCATACTCAGACTGTAAAATTGAAGAAATTTTTTGCAAATTAACACATGAGACTTAGAGGAACAGAAAGAAAATCGAAATTAAAATCTTGGCGAATAAAATTCTCATAAATGTGTCGGCTGTTTCCATTAACGTTCGTATAAAATTAGAAATTTTTTTTCTTCTCTTCACTTCAAATTCTGTGAGCCCGCAATTTCTAACCAGAAAGAAGAAGAAAAAAAAGTTGCCTAACACCAGAAATAAAAATGTACAAAGTAAACAAATAATGATGATGGTCAATTCAAGGTTACGAACGAGATTTTTTTCGTTCTTCCACCGTTGCTTTTCATCAGTAATTTAGCTCTGTACATTTTGTTTTTCCTCAACAGATATACGCTTGTAAGTAGCTCCGATATTTCGGTTTGTGTCTATCTAATTTCTTGTAGGTTTAAAAATAGCCATGGACAAGAGAAGAAATGTTTTTTTTTGTTCCATTCGAAATTGGGTTTGGTGAATCATTAATGATGAAATAGAGGCACTCGCTGAGATGCAAGTACGTGTAGAAAAGTTGAGGTGGTTGGGAGAAATTACAACGGGAACATAATAGTACATGGCGCATCTATGGGATAATTTGGTTATCTACAAAGGGGAAGCTCGTATCTCGAGCCGATGGCGAGGGATATAATCACCTGAGTGGATAATCAAATTGTCCCGTAGAAACGTAAGGTATTTTATTGCATTCGCGCGATGATTTCCCCTCATTATTATTGTCCTAGGAATATAAGCTGACATTATTAACTTGTTACAGTTCTCCAGCTAAATCGGTTTTCTCTTTTTCGCTCATGCAATAAAGCATTGTATTCTCATATGAACGGAATCTCGGCAAGCCTCTATTGTTCTCCTCATATGAGAATAAAGTACTATTACTCAACAAAGAAACCAAAAAATAAAAACTGGCAAAATTTTATTCAATCCAGTGTTTTCCTAGGGAGATAAACCGGACGTTGCTTTGCTTTGTTGGGTAAAACACCTTGCGGTTTCTAGTTTGTTCATCCAATCGGGGGATTATATCCCTCGGCACCGGCTTTAAACTTCCCGTAGATAACCAAATTACCCCATAGCAGAGAAATGTTAAGTTGGTACGCTTGGCGCGAGGTACAACAGATATGTGAAGTGACAGCTGTTTCGTATTGGGAGATAATGTTCAAATATTGTATGAGATTCTCTCACAATTCACTCGCATACAGCCCAGCTGTCACTTCACATATTTGTTCTACCTCACCTCAGGTGTACCAACTTAACATTTCTTTGTCCCATAGATGCGTAATGTACTATTGCTCCAAAAATATACAAAAAACATTCAGTCGGTTTGGAAATTATTTGCACACATGCAAAGTTTGTGTCTCACTCATGTCGTTGGCATTTTTCTCCGTATGTATTATACCAACTCCCCCACATCTATATTGTTTTCCACCCAGCACTCATATGTGTGCTTATGCTACACTGCTCGTTTTTCTTCGCTAGGTTAATGCAATCCAAGAAGATCAAACGTTGATCTCATTTTAGAACATTGTTCGAATTTTGAATTTTTATTTTTGGGATTTTTTTGCTTCTCGTTCCACTGACGACTTTTGTTTACGCGTACATAATGGGCATACAGGTGAGAACATATTGGGTGTATGTATGTAACATTATGTGTGGTAAACTGAACTGATTGGAAATATTTTCATACACTCAGAGGTGTTCCCATTTATCTTTTCTCGCGCTTTTTGGTTTCGCCGATCGTATAATGAGTGGTTCTTTCATAGAAAAATTAAGTAAAATCCTCGGTAAATTCGAAGAAATCTCAACAAGGTTGTGGTTAAACAAAGTAAACATTACAATTAGCGCAACCATCTCAAATTTCAATTTCACTAAACTAGTACTTACACGCTGACGCAATTCTCTCTCAGATTCAAGATCATCTTGAAGAAGGCGAATTTTATCCTGGAAAGAAAGA
>JANTFA010008564.1:0-16374 GCA_026413405.1 Phytosciara flavipes | reverse complement strand
CCGGGAGTCGGAATCGACGTGTTACAAACGTAAGAGTAAAGGCATTAGACCCTCGTACTTCGTACGGGTCTAAAAAGTTGAACCAGTTGCATTCTTCCATTCGTTCACAGAACTCTGTTCCGTTATGTAAGAGAGAAAAGTTTGCAGTTGTGATATTTGGCTGGTTGCAGCTCTTAAACTTGAACGCTGAAAATCCATAATATAGACGAGACGAGACATCTATTATTGGACAAAGCACGCTATTTGTTTGATATGTATCTTTATGCTTTTTGAGACTCTTCGGACGGAAAGGCCGTTGTATACATTTTATGTTATAATCTTGATGTGTATTGAACAACGATCTTTACTTGTAGAAAATTTTGATTTTCATCAGATACATGAAAAGAACGCAACTGAAAATGGAAATATTTGATTTAAACGGTCACCCTCTATTGAGCTATCGTCACTTCGACGCTCATTCATCCTTCATTCACTAAAACTCATGTTATGCCGTAGTAAGAAATATGCTTTTTAAGCGAATGAGAGGGGTTTCCAGCACAAGCCGGAGGCTAGTTCTAGAATCACATACGCTGAAAAAGGTCTCTTAGCGTACTACTATTCAATTTATAAAGTAATGCATTTTTACTCACACTACTCATTCGAAAATGGCGTTGCCAACGGTCAGCGAGGGTTTTTAGTTTTTTGTACGCTTAAATATTAACTTATTGGCATGGTTTTCGCAATATAAAAAGTTTGTGAATATTTTACTACTACTGAGTCTCGTCATGAATGCAGTTTTCCGTTCAAGTTAATTAACTTTACTTTACTAGAGAGGCCGTTCACTTCCTCGGTAAAACCTTGGAACTCGGCAAATGATTCGATACGAAATGTCAAATTACTTCACTTTAAATGGTATGGCGAATTGATGTTTTCGTTTTGTGAGAAGAAAGAAAGGAAATAACAACTTAAGTGAAATTACTACCCTAGCCGCAAAGGTCGTAGGTTTTATTGGAATTCAATTGTCTTTTTTCTCTCCTTGACAAACAAATAACTGTTAGTCAGTTCGTCCATAACTAACATTGAGCTGTCGCTGACTTGTATTCCTACTCCGTGTTCAGATTGTTCAGACTAAATAGCCTCAACGCAAACCACACACACACTACGGATAATAGTGACCAAGACGAAAGAATTGTAAGACTGAGTGACATTATTTTGGTCAAGACATTTTTAAAATCGACTTTTAACCGTGAAGCCATGATGGGGCATTTTTGTCCAAACGTTTCAAAATGCAGTAGAAAACAAGATCTAGATTTTTCTTCGTTTGCCCCATGCATGACTTTTTTGAAAGTAAGTCGAGTGAATGCTACACTGTCCGATTGTCTTACCTTAAATTCTAGATACGCAATCTAGATACGCAACTTCATGGTGTTTTTTTGAGCAACTGTGGCAACTGTCTTTTCGAAAATGTCTCACCATGTAATGGATCGTTTCCACAGGATGCACATTACTATGTAATGTTGGACTTTCGCAAGGGGGAGTCAGTAAAAATGCATTTTATAGTCGTGTACTTAAAACGTACTTCGAATAAATATTTTACCTTCTGCAGTTTTATTTGTTCCACGTCGCTTTCATAACTTTCAACAGGAGAAACATTAAAGATTGTCGCTTCAGTTACATGGAAGAAGAATAAGAAAAATTTATAGAAAGAAATATATGGAACGATTAGAATGAATGGAACAAATAAAACTCATGGAAAAGTAAAAACTTATTCTCAGGTATACGCGTTCACTTTATGCATTTAAGCTTCAACCATGAGGTTATGTTATGAAAAACACATTCGCATTGTAAAGCACACATCTTTTGCAGAGAATACTGGATATTTTCAGTGGAGTGTGTATTCAGACCTTTTGCTTCTAAGGTATAAAAATGGAACAGATTTTGCTTTAGACACACCACAAATCCTTTTAACATAATCATTCGTCACACGAACGGTTAAATGTTGGTTGGAGTCGGTTGGGAAGTGTGCATTCACATTTCAAATTTTCATCATGTTACACAATAAGACCTTCATTGTCAAGTCTATCAATTTTGTTTATCGTTTCGGAGACGCTGTATCTGATAGTTACTCTCACACAAATATATACTGGATGAGTATAATAACGGCCCTACTTCGCAAGGGAGCATTGGTGGATCGTTATTTTTACTAACTTCGCTAAATCTCTTTGAGATCCGTTCACACCGAGCTGCTTTAATAGTGCTCAGTAGTAAGCTGTGCGAGCAACCTAGTGACATCTAGTGTACTAAGAGCGAAATTAGTAGAAGTAGAATACCGGCGTCTCCAAACAATGTCTTTTGCCGGTAACCCGTGTGACAGTTCTTCGCTCAACCATATCATACTTGAACCAATTCAATCAGCTGTGTCTTGAATACACGTCTGACAATCGGTTTTTTTTCTGAAACGGTGGAGAAACGAACTCTCGGCACTGGCGTTCTCAATCGTGTACTGGAAAGCAGACGAGTTAGCCATTACGCAATACCCAATGAGTCTAATAAAAATCGATAAAAATTTCTTTGTACGAATGTGTGAGATATGCTAGTTTGAAAAATGAAGCGCCAATTATCCTTGCCGTTTCTACAACTTATTTGCCCATTGCCTTCAATCTTTCCAATCATTTTCTTCATCCAACGATCGACCGTACAACCGGAATACTCAAACAATGTGTACGGTAGTCATACTGCACTTAGTCTACCGTTTTCCGTTATTAACCCACATCGCAACAATATACTTGAACAAATGATGGAAAAAGTTTCAGTTTTTTATTAGTCGATTGTGCACATGTTGCATGTCGTTTTTGTCATTGCATTTTATTTTTTGCAGCTTATAGGCTACGAACTAGAGCTGCAATGGTAATTATACTTTAACCAAAGTTGAAGTCATATATTATGGATGTCACACAGACATTTATTGCCATATTAAAATGTTTCTCGTTTGGTTCGGATTTGTGTTTTTGTTCTGATAGATGATTGTTCTGATTGATTTTGTTAGCGATTTGTTGGACTAGCACATTGTCCGTTTGATTGAGCAAATCTATCGACACATTAGAGAACAGTTAACAGGTGGCGTTGCTTCACTCTGTGAGACGGAAGCAACCCCACCTGTTAACAGTTCACTGCTAAACACACGTTCTGCAATTCGTACTTTTGAAGAAGGAAATGTCTTACTACACATTCCTAAGTACACAATGAGCCAATCACTGATTACGTGCTCGCTTCTGAGGGGCAGGAGATGAGCGCTTCGTGTATTTAAAGAAAAAATTTAAACATTTTTGCTTGCTGAACCATAGCTTGGGTCATAAATTCAGCAAAAAATAGACCAAATATGCGCACCTACATAAAAATGGTATTTCTATGCTACCTACAAAAGCGTGATAGTCAAGGGCATATTTATTGCCAACGAAAGCTTCATTTTACGTACGTATAGTTCATTACCTAGTTGTAAACACAATTTTTCCATTATACTCTGCATTCAAGGATTGGTGTTAACAAAAAAAGTTGATACTCTGCAATATCTATTGACAAAATAAATCTTTTTTATGGGTTCATTTATGCTCCATCTAATCATTACAAGGTCTATTCAGAGTTGTGCTCGCTAACGAATTCTTTTTCAGCAGAAGTAACGTTACTCGGCAATTGTGAAAAATATTTAGCGTCGCTAACTTCATTCTCTAAGATTTGTTAATCAAGTTTGACTTTGAATCTTTTCGAACCGCATTTATAGTTACACGTATTTATTCTGAATATACATATTCTGAACCGTGCTTCTTTTCATTGTACCATTGAAAAACTATGTTTCTTTGCCGACTACAGACAGCAACATTTACCATATACGAGACTAGACCGCTTTTCCATCTAAAGCCCAACAGTAAAAATCAAATTTACTTAAAAAATATTGCTTTATAAAGCTTCTTTAGGAAAGATGAGAAGAGTGAGAAGAATAAAAGCGCTTTACGAAATATTCGACTTAGATGAAATTTCAAAATGGATTTGTGTTACGCTCCATTAAAAGCCTCTAACTCTTTGTAGTCCTTGGAAAATAAAGGTAAAAAATCGATTGTGACAGTTTCGCCATTTAGTGATACCTTAGTGAGGATGTGGCGAATCTGGTCTCGGAGCTGACTGTAAACTGTCCTTTAAATAATGCTTCATTTCCACTTACAAAAAAAAACTTTCCGTTTTGCCTCCGTAAGAGAGACGTGATTGTACGAATCACCGCTACCTCTGGTTATTTCAAAGTTCGCGCTCTCACGTTCTCTTACAAGGCAGAACGGAGTACTTAAGAATAGCTGACAATTTCCAAGCTCACCGAAGGTTGACTCTAGAATGGCTGAATGCTTGTTTAGGAACGAGAGTTGTAAATCAATTTCTTGAACATTGTTGTGAAAAAATTTATGTGTCATTTTGGCGCGGTTTTTATTCGGTTTGCTTCTTAAAACAACTTCAAAATGCTTATAAAAGCAGACATGAAGGGAGACACTGTACCAAGAACCTGAATATATTTGGATGTGTTTTTGAATGAAGAAATCAAAAATTCAATAGACAGAAACAGGGAAGGTGTCGGTTTTCAAAATTCCGCTCCTGTACAAATTTACTTGTAAATGTTCAAAATGATGTGATCATGAAGATATTTGGATCGATTTAAGCTAACGAATTTAGCTATTAGTCGCTATTAGTAAGACATTTTGAAAATCAGCGGCGCTAGTAGCGACGGTAATGAATAGCGTCGCTAGTGCAACCCTGGCGTATGTATACGTATTTTGTTCATGTGTATTATATCATTTAGGCTCAAAAATATTATGTACTCGCAAACGGGTAAATAAAATGAAATGTTACCTTTTTGTTGTAGCTCTCTCTCTCTCTCTCGCATCACGATATGTATACCAAGGATCAGACTCCATATCACAAAGCTTAAAAAAATACATTTCATTTGACATAGGCACATAAATAATAACATGACAATTATGCTGAAATGAAAGATGTTGGCCTTGGTCTCATATATCAGCCATTCTATACACACCAATCATAAAAGAACCTATTTTCCTCTTAAGTTTCCCATTCAATGAAGAAAAGATTTTCTTTGACTCAAGAACAAACAGCCTTTATTTGAAAAAAAAAGACATAAGGGGGACCCGCACGAGTTAGTAGTGCACGTCATATAGTTAGCTAGGTGTCTATAAGACGCATTCATCTTAAAACTGCTCAGCAGTTACTTAGTTACTTGCGGGCACCACAACCTTTTATTGGTTTTGGCGTTTCGCCTCTTCCAGCATCATCCTCCAGCCTATTCCGCGTCAACGTTCGCCAATCACCTACTCTTAGGGCTTTCAGATCTGACTCAATTGAATCTTTCGTCTGGTTTGAGGTTTCCATCGGGGTTGTTATTCAGCAGTTTCAGGTGGTAGAACCTCCTCATCCATTCTTTGCACATGACCGAGTTATCTTAGTCGATTAATTTTGATACATTTGAGAATATTAGGCTCTTCCTGTAGCCGATACAGCTCATGGTTGTATCTTCTTCTGCGGCAGTCGCCATCATTCACATCTCCGAAAATTGACCGGAGAATTCACTCTTTCTAACACTGAAAGGGTGTGCTCATCTCATTCTGTGATGCACCAAGCTTTCGATCCATACATTACAACCGTACTCTGCAACATTTCATCTTTAAATCATTCCATTTAAGCCGACGGCCGAGTAGCTTGACTTAGGCTCACTGTATTGGCTTTGACTTCCGAGCCCGTGATCCGATTTTTCCTGGATTGCTGGATTTGTGTATTCAATACCTTGGCACCACCTATTGAGCGAGCAATACAGTCGGTAATATTATGTGAGAAACCTCAACACCCAACTCGACCTCGAAAATAGTACTAATTCGACCATATATCTGGACCGGCTCGACCGATTTCGCTCATCTTCGAACTTAAACTAGGCATTTGTGAATACAAATCGAAGAAAAAGTGGTTGGCTACGTTTTAATCAAGCTATCGTCATGACGGACAGACTTTTCTTTACTGCTAATCGAGTAGTGACGACAGATGATCTACCCTCATACATAGGATTCGCATTCGACATATTGCAAACGTACGAGTGAAAGCATAAGACTTTCGTGCGCCGTACGGGTCAGAAGATTCTTATATTCCCAGTCATACATCTTGCTTCAGTTTACGATACGAATATATATATCAGATACACATGAAAGCCCGTGATATAGCATAATAATAATAATAACAAAACCGACATGAAACATTCTATATATGAATGGCGAAATGAAAAAAGAAGAAGAAAAAAACAACAAAACCGTTTCTATATATCAAAATTGAGAATTTCCAGCTCTCAACAACCGAAAAGCTTTTTCTCTCTCTAAGCCAATTTCAATAATCAGGAAAGCGTTTGAAAGCGAAATGTGTATCAACTCTCTAAGCGTTTTGAAAAATTCACTCACGAGACTCTGTGTGACATCACAGTTTAAAGATGGCGCCGTATCGAAACAGTGCATCGGCTCGCGTTTTTCCAGTGAAAATTTGTGGTTAAAAACTGAATACATTCACTAAAATAATTTAATTAAAATGACTGCAATAGTGTCTTTAAACCGAAAATAAATGGACGTTTGTTTGATGCAAATGAATTATTTTGCTGATGACTGACTGATATCCCACAGCTGAATTAAATGCGAACAAGAAAAATAACTAAAAAAAAATTTTATTGTGAACCGGAAAAAAAGAGAATAACATTAAGAAAATTGTTCAATTTGAATGGAATGAATTCAAAATTGTCTTAATATCGTTTTTTTTTGTATGTGCCATTGATAGAGTTGGTATAGACATTTACATGTTATTAAGCTTAATTCCATTCACATAATAAAAAAGTGTCATTTTTATAGATGTTTTTAAAAGAAGAAGAAAAAAAGCCCCCCAAAAAACCGAAAAATGTTTACGAAACGAAGTGTGAGAAGAAAAAAAATAAATTCATTTGAACCTTAATTTGTAATGTACAGGTCTTGTCACCAAACGACTCAACTGATAATAATTTTTGTAATAGTAGTTAATGTGTGCTCTGTATCTCTGCACAAAACGTTATTATTTAACGTTGAGGTACCTACGCTCGCCGTTTTTTTTCCGGGCCCCGTACGAAGTACCGAGGGCTATTGGGTTTGATATGCCGTTTTGTAACAATCGGAATTCGAGCCGATAGCTGGGAACATATAGCATTTGGGGATCCATACACGTTGTAAGTGTAAATAGAACACCAAATCATAGGTACTGATAATGCCGATTCATGAATTCAATGCATTGAAATCGGGTCACTGGATCGCGAGCTATAGGGGCCTTAAAGGGAGGTTGAGTAGGGACCTACATTTTTTCCCATATAAATCGAGTAGTTTCCATTCGATTTTGGTGATTCGAAAGGTATTGCCAATATCAATGCGAGGAATGGAGTAAGTTGGTCATAAGCTATGGCCATGAGAGTGTTCAATAGAGCCCTAAGTGTTCTCGGTTGCATATAAATCGACTGTGTTACATCCATAAATGTCGTGATTTTGGTTTTATTCGAAAAGTATTGTCAATATCCATAAGAGGATAAACGTTTATTGGAACAGAGTCAGTGGGTCATCAGCTAGGGCCCTTAAAGTGTTCGGTAGGAAATGTTCATGCAGTGTCTGTTGCATATAAATAGAGTAAATTTTGTCCAATTTCATTGAAATTGGTTGCATTTGAAAGGTTTGGCCAATACCAATCCCGAGAAAAAATGTTTATTGGGTCACGAAGTAGTTGGACTGAGGCCGCTACTCAACCTTACCTGTTTATTGCGAATAACTCGAGCAGCATTTATTCGAAAGTTGTAAAATTTATTTCATTTGAATGGCAAATGAAGTGCGAATAGAGAGTTAATCAAACAAAATTGAAGTGGGGCCCTTGGACTGAGGCCCTTACTCTGCCACAGATTAGATTAGATTAAGTGGGTGGAATTTTACTTTTACATTAAATCCTGCACCTAGGATTGTTGTTCGTGCCCACATATCGTTACAATAGTACATATTATGTAACTTCCATCTGAAATTATAGATGGAGCTGTTGAATCACAATTTTGTGGATCCTACCTTCTTTGACGTATAAGTCGAGATATGGTTGTGTGTACCAAGGCTATTTACACCGGGAATCGAACTCGGAACCCACATGTCTTAAGTTCAATGCTCTACCGATTGAGCTACCTGGACCTCCAACTTCCTGCCTTAAGTGTTTTTGTGTTCGAATCAAGTAATTTTCACTCCTAGACTACGGCCGCTACTGTGCGGCTCTGCGAGCTTCTCGATGCCATTTACAATCCCACTATGCGCGATCTACACAACGCAAATGTTTCATACAACTCTCTTTTTTTTGGACTAGGTACGCGGCCACATTAGGGTTGCGTGAGCTAGTTAGTCGGGTTCGTGCGGGGCTCCGTCGCAGCGTCTGCCACGGTCTTTTTCAGGTTTTATTAGCCGTTCAGTAAACATTTTGAATCTTTCGTGTACAACGGTGTAGTATAGTGTATACCTCCTAGGCATAAAAATGTAGACTCGTTGTACCGTGCATATATATGAGATTTGTGTTATACTGAGAGTTCGTATAAAATGTGTAAATAGATTGCGATTGTTGGTTGTTTTTTTATGAATTATTTATATATAAAATGGCAAGCATAAATGTACATATATGATCACGACGGTTTCATTTTTAAGTATCTAAGTATCTAATGACAAGACAAATTTTTTTTCTTCGATAAATATTATATAGAGCAGCAGTGCTGCTTATAGTGCTGTATGATGTGAAAATTGATTTTTATTTTCGTTTTTTCTTTTAAATAAATTTTCTTGGTTATTGGTTTGAAATGAATATGATTTTGGCATCTATCGGCTCTATTTTTGGTAGACCTATGATTTCCATCGGACATATTAGACTAAAACTGGTCATTTCGATTGAGTACCTCTTAATTGTGAATTGATATAAACTCTTGGTGAATAGAAAGTGGTATGTGGAATGTGTTATTTTGAGCATTTTGTACGTGGAAAAAGCAGTAATCACTTGCACAATCAACGCTCGGATGTATGCTGTCGAATAGTCGGTCATTGAAGTGGTTGTTATTGCCACGTTCGGGGAGCTACTCACGTCTCCCGGACTATTGTCACTTATTGAAATCGAAACATCTTAGAAATTTATAAGATCCAAAACACAAAATTCGTGTCATAATAGTTGGTATATGGTCGAAAAGCGTTTGTACGGTTTTGATGTGGCGAAAATATCATTTTACTTGTTACACATAAAATTGGTAATCTAAAAGTAGACGATGAAATTGAAAGTATTATGCACAGGAAAAGAACAAAATTTATGAGTGGGATTGAGATTTGCATACAATTTCGGTTTTTTCTTTAAATCTGCGTTCAATTTTTGGGTGACCAATTTTCAAACACTAAACATGCGATTCCATCAGGTCACACTTGTCCGGTTATGTTCGACATTTTCAAGCAAATTGTTGAGATCGTAATTTCCAAACTAATGGCATGTACTGTGATGTGCTGTAATTCAGTGTTATGCTATACAATGAGATGGTAACATCAAAAATGATTTTCATTTTTGATTATCTCTCAACAAAAAATGTGTCCAACTCTCGTATACGCCTTCAGAACGCAGTAGATTATACAGCGAATCTAATGAATCCTGGGGAGTCGTACACAAATGACGTTACGCTACTTTATTGAATTTTCGACCCACCCGCTCCCCCGGCATCCTGCAAAAAGAGTCAAATTTAACCCGAATTAGTTAGAACCGTCACGTTTCCTTGGACACACTCTCCTCAATGCGTGACGTTGTGTACGGTCCTTTGGCGTAGACAAATTGCTAAATCCTGTCTTTCGTCAAGAAGGAAATGCACGGTCACATGAAAACAACACAATAAATCTTCATAGAATGAAAAAGCGGTGTGCATTTCATCGTCGTTACGCTTTGCTTTTTCAAATAATAATGCGAAAAAACCATTTTCAATTATGTTAGTCAACTGAAAAAGACAGAAGCTTTTGTGGCATTGTTGTTGTTGCATTTTACCAAGACAAAGCTCATTATCCACTTCACTTTTTGAAAATGAATTGCGCTATTCCGAAAAATGTACAACGACCGTTTATTTTTGTCACTTTACAAACACTCCATAGTGACGCAACTTTGATTGAAGTGATGCAATTTGTGTTTTGAAAGGACAAATTTACGACTTTTATTTGCTGTTGGTGTTGTCGGAAAGAACATTCAATTGAAATCTTTTGTTGAAAATGCCCACGTAATGCGTTTGGGCTCATGACGTTCACACATAAGGGTGGAGACGGGGGCAAGGCCAAGACATATGTGGAGAGAGTATAAGCAAAATCTGGCGTGTTCGAACTTTTCAAATAAAACATACAAAAAATGTTTTACTGTGGTTTTACCACTGCTAAGCCTAATAACACCTTTACCTAACTAGCCTTGGTTTCTGGTTTTAGATGAATCATTATTTTTAAACATTTTGCCTAGACTTTGGACTTTGTAGGTAGTTGATTTTACAGTGCTTAGTAAGCTCAGCGACAAAGCTAGTGCCATCTCGATGAATACTATGAGCGGAATTGTTACGAGTGGAATGTCAGAGTGTCGTAATGCCTTTCATCGCTCAGATCCGTACTGTTTCAACCAGCAATGGTTTGTGCCCCCGTCTGGCAATCAGTTCTTTCTCTGGAACGGTTGAGATTTGAAACCTCTCACTGGCATCGCAATCGCGTAGTGGAAAGCAAACGAGTTAACCATTACGCCATATAATTGTTTATTGGCATGTAAGCAAAGCGAAGCACCTCCGGAATATAAATTTCAGCAATTTTGCTGAAGTACTTTGTTTGGTTTGAGACTACGACTAGTGTTCGCAAAAATTTTCCTGTTTTTTTAGTCATTTTGACTTTGAGGATCAGCGTTTCAATATTTTATTTAATTCATGGCCGGTATGCGTTTCTCATTGATCGTGTTACGAGTGTCGCATTCGCAATTTCCTCCTCCTCTTCTTGTGTTAGTTCGAATCGCCTTTGTCGCTGTCGTATTTGGCCGGCCCAACTGTGATTTGGTCTTCCCCTTTTACTCACTTTCGTTTCTCTCGTTTTTGACTTTGTCGAAGATGATTTTTTTTATGTTTTACGTGCCTTTCAACTTTGTGACGCCAAGGGACATGCGGCACATTTTCATCTCTGATCTCTGTCAAGCTTTTGATACATAGTCCAGCCTTTTGAACCATATGTGAGCGCAGGTCGTACTACCCTGGTGTAGATTTTGCCCTTGAGTTTTGCTGGCATACGCTTGTCGCATAATACTCGTGAGTTTGATGGTCGCCTTTTCAGCCTATCTATCAATATATTGCGAATCTGTTTGTCAGTTTCAATTTTAACGTTTGAATATGCTTTGTGAGAGACCACGAAAGGGAGTGGGATCGAAAAATCCCTAAAACGTGTGAACTTCATTATTGCACAAGCCCTTCGACGTAAAATGTTTTCACTCTAAAACTTTACGAACTGAACGTTCATCTGCACAAACATGTCGGCTGACCCATTCTTTCTCCGAACAACAAGTGTCACATCTTCAGGTTGGTGTTCCCGAACAAACATTTCAATATCGAATGCAACTCTATCTAACAAAACAAAAATAACATTCGTAAATTGTATTCTTATACCTAGGTATCTAATGCCAACAAAATACAATACACTCGTCCATTCCTACCCTACTTCTCTAAATTATATGGCATTCACTTCGTCAACAACCATACAAAATGGTTTTAAAGTCAAATGTTTTCGAGAAATAATGTTTTAGATGTTTCCTTTCCTTTTTCTTCGTTTTTTTTTCATTATCTTCCATCTTCAATATTTTTGCATTTATTGTACGTTATGCACAAAGTTTGTTGCAATGTTGTTGATGAAAATTGCATCGAATGCAAACAGTAACAAAAAAGAAACGATAAATTTATGTTCACAGAATGAAAAACTGAGTGACGTGCGAGAACCTTTTCATTATTGGAATATCTCTATGAAAAGTTATGTGCTTCGGATAAATAAATAAATATTCTTTGCGATCCAATTAAGCATCTTATCTCTCCATATATAACTTTTGTACGACGGTAAAAGAGGAATTTGTTTTTCACATTTCAACGGAAATTCATTCAAAGTTACCAAGACAACGATCTCGCATGGAAAAAAAAATATGGAAGAAGGAAGATGTGTCCTTCATGATGTTATAATAATGTTATTTATGTTCGGCAGTGAATATAGACATGATGACTGTTGCGTCGTTCAACAAATCATAATTCAGATTTTGTTGTTGTTGGGTGTTCTGGAAGTTGTTGTTGTTGCTACTTATACCCACCGCACCGAACATATGTAGCAATCCACGACCTTGTCCCGTGACTAACAAAGTTCGAAAAGCATGACACAGCAACATCAATGAGATAGCTGACCAACTCGCAAAAGCAGAAGTAAAAACCTTGTTTACTAGACCTGAACCAGATCCCCACCTTCGTTCTTCAAATGTCTCATCAAGAAATGGGAGCATACTTCCATCAGCAAACACTGGGCGTCATTAGACTATGCACCCCACGCTACGAATAGCATAATAGCAGAAGAAATATTAGAAAAATCGCTGCTGTACTCTCTGGTCACTCTCACTTAAACAAGCACTATGGGATTAGTGAACGACTCTTATTGTCAAATGCGACTGTCCAGCTTACATTACGGCTAGATCCAAACCACTAGGCAAATTTGTCCTGCCGCACAACATTTCTGGAGCCTCAATCCTCAAAATATCCTGGACTTACTTAATCGCACAAACAGATTGCCGCCGTACGTAGATAAGGTGTGCGTCTGTCGGTCTTGATCTTGAGTCTATCGCAAGAGGGTAAATCAGTGTGCCATGTTTGTTTATTACCTGCTTAAGGGGAGGGTTGATTGTCCGAGTCTACTCTCTAAGCTCAACATTTTTACGCTTTTGCGTACTTTGCACTGATTAGGGACTCTGCGTGCCTGTTGCTAATATGTCGAGAATTTTTCAATCAATTTTTATTCTTTCTTAAGATTCATAGTTTGGATAAAGTGACGCGCTACTCATTTCGATTCATGGAATTTCGAATGGAATGGAAGCGATTGCTATGTGCACCTATGCAAATTATGACGATTGATTTGAATTGAATAGATAGTCCTTTGTGGGTGCGCACAAAGAAAAGGCTCACTAGAGGCTTCGGTAGCAGGGTAAAAATAGCCCCATCCACTTTAACTAACTAACAAAGAAGGTTAGTCCATTGAACTATTGATCTTTTCTTAGAGCATGTTTGATTCATTCGAAAGAGGACCACTAGTATACCAAATAGGGTTTCATGAAGGTTGCTCTAACGAAAGTCCCACCGATTCCGAGCTATTCGAAGACCCTGTTTGTTAGTCACCGGAAAAGGTCGTGGAATTGGCCATATATATACCACTACATACTGTTTCCTATTATATGTAAATTTAGGTTTAAAATTGATTTCCTTCTTTCCATCTCCCACCCACCCCCCTTCCCCGCACCCCCATTCTCATATTTTCAGCAACACACAGCCACAACAACAACAACAAAAATCCTTTATTGAAAAGGAAGTTCATGTTAGATGTTGTATGTTGTATAATAATATTTGAGGTAGAGATATTACACATACAATACCCCATGACTTAAGGGGATAAAGTAAAGCTATAAAAATTATATATTTTAGTCAATACATTTAATATTTTTTTGGAGCAGTTTTGTGTCAAAAGGAAAATTCGATGCAAAAAAAAACCCCAATGCTCCTTGTTCAGGAAAATTAAAACCATGTTGCTTACGATTGACGGAGAATATTGAGACAGAGGTATAGAATGAAAACACAGAGAGAGGATACAATGTATAGGGAGAGTGAGAGAGATTCTGTGCCATTGAAAGAGACGAATTTTCTTCGTACGCTTTTTCATGTTTTCTCATTTTGCGTATGGATGAGCTTTTTCCCTATTCGCGACAATGCCATACACCTTACATGGCGAGGTTTCCAATAGTAAATGTGGAAAAAGTAAATTTCGAAATATTCTAATGTTGCTGTGCTCAAAACGTCTTATATTTTGCGTAAATGAAAATGTGTTTACTGCTCAAAACGTTTGCTTGTAAATGTGATTAATTGTGAATATAACAAAAATATTTTCAAAATTTTCCAATAATATCAACGATTAATGGAATTATGTTTGCAATTCTACTTGGTTAGGATGACGTCATAGCTGGCTAGATTGACACATAGATAGAAGAAAAAGTGATCAAACATTGCTCCATCGCAAAACTCGCCGACTCTTGGCGGTGATGTGTTAAATCACACAATTCTTGTAGCGACATCTCCTGACTTTCCAATTCGACGCCATATAATGTTTCAGTGGCATTCTTACTGCTTCGAATAAATAACCTTGTGCAGCCGCTTCAGCTAAAATTTGTTGTAGACTTCACACAAAATTCTTATTTTCGATGAATTTCATTTTGTAACGTTCGCCAGCGTAGCCAGAGGAAACTTTGAACGATGACTCGTCGAGGACACGAATGTTTTTCTTTTTCAGTGTAAAAACAGAACCATTATACTACTGTCCTTTGATTCGAATTAACATTTTTGTTAGTAATGTTAACGCCACACCGAACCTCTTCCCGGCCATAGATGCGTGTGTTGTGCGACTTGGTGGATTTTCTCAACATTGACGTCTCGTTGGAAAGGCATATTGTTCTCCTTCAGTAGTATGGTTTTTCTTAGTGTCAATTTCGATGCATCAATGTCCAACAATTTGTGTAATTTCAATACATTGCACTTTTTGACATGACGAGCTACGCCTGCATATGTTTCGAATCGCTCTCCACAAATGTCACAGTAGAACTTCACATCCCGTTCACAAGATCGCGCTTTATAATTTACTAAATTGAAGTATTCGGGGAAAACGCACCGCACCTATTGCATTCAAACAGTTCCAAACGTTCGTTCAAGAATCTCAAATCGGGTTCCAGTCGGGCTACGCATTGATGATCTTCCTTTTTCCGCGTTAATCGATTGTCACAGTCATTGCGAAACTGTGAAACTGCCGTTCCGTTACATACTTTGATGTGGAGTTACTAGGCTAGTCATATGCTGATAGTAAATATTGCAATGGAAACATTGAAATTTCTGCAACCGTTTGTTACACTGGAACTTCTTTTCCTTTGGAGCTATGCGTTGAGGGCACAAACGCTTTTGATGATACGTGCTGTTTAGTATCATTTGTCGTTCGCTTTGTGCATCCGGTTCCTTGATTGTTGTGCCACTTTGATCCAATTCGTCGTCAACTAACGTCAAATTGTCGTTCGATTGTCCATAGGAATCCCAGATTTGGTCCACATTCGAATCAGATTCAATGTCATAGCTCAGCGGCTCGTTGTGATTGTTTTTCAATAGTCCATAGAAATCACCGTCTTGGACCAAATTCGTATCAAACTCACGGTCATGGTTCACCGGCTCGTCCTGATCGTTATTCGACGTTATTCCAAAGACATCAACGTTTTCAAATGACTGTTGAGGAATGTTTCGTATGATATTTGTGGCTCGTTCGACAGCATTTTTCGAATATTTCTGAAATGTTTAGCTCTAAGAAATTGTCAGACAATCATATATGCTAACTTACGGGAACAAATTCGTGCAGGAACCGCATATTTTCCCATTTTTTATTAGATTTATTATGTTCAACTAAGTAAGCGATTTAAACATGCACCACATACACATTCGCATGTATACGACGACACCATATACATGTGTGCCTGTGTGTATATGTATACATCCGAGGAAATTTATTTAGTGTTGCATGTAGACTACATGGAACAACGTAGTTTCTTGCAATTTTCCGGCAATCGGAAATACAGGAAATACAAACGTGACAAACAATTCAAATAGGTGACAAATTTCAGCAATATCTTTTGAGTTTTATTGTGTGCGAATTTTATTGACTAAACTTTATAAAAGCGTTTCTTGTCTCTTGTCACGAATAGAGGTGTGTGTATCGATTTTGGAAATAGTCGGCGGTGGTGTGCTGAAGGCTCAGATATTGGCGGCGGCGCGCTGGAAGAAATTATGGGTCGGCGGCGGCGTGCTTTACGGCGTGTCGATAAATAAAAAAAAAATGGAAATTTGAAAAACCTAAAATTTTTTTGTCAATTAAAACGCAAATTATACATCTGCCTGCAGAGACACTTTTAAGGATTTTTGAGTGCGGGGGACCAGGCCGACAGGGGCCCTTTTTAAAGCCTATGGGGCCCAAT
>JANTFA010008453.1:0-16379 GCA_026413405.1 Phytosciara flavipes | reverse complement strand
TCAAGGGACTAGGCATCGAATCTACGATCAAGAATGCCATGTCGAAATTGGGGAAAGGTAGGCAATCGATCGTTAAAACGACGTCAGACAACGTAAACAACGCCTTAAATTCCGTTTTTTTCAGGAAAGAACAACAAAATAGGCAAGCCAACGTTTAATTCTGTGAATGCCTCAGCTACGCCTGTGTCGCTTAAGGTTCCCGAAACTATCATTAAGAGTGAGCCGAACAGTGAGACTGTTGCGCCAGCAGCACCAACAATCATAAAGCATATATATCGACCAGGTGTGCCTTTCTCTGCAGCATCAACCTCGAAGACTGTTCAAGTTCTTCCTATTCAGCCGAAGAGTATGACTGCTAAGCCATCATCAACCCATCAGGTTGTACATTTATCTCGACAATCAACCACCGCCTCAACAAACAATGTGTCATTTCAATCGGCCAGAGTAATGAACCCCCCACCGGTGTCTGTTGTCAAAAATGTGACTGCAAGTACATATGTACCAGCTACATCAACCAACAGCGTGAAACCTATCATCATTACATCGACAGCATCAGTTCCAATTGTAAAAGCGCATCGCAATGGACCGATACAAAGTGATTCCAATGCCAAAATCGTACCACCGCATCCAGTGATCAAGGTCGAAAATGCTGCACCGCTAGCGGCAAGTGATGGAAAGAAAATAAAAGTTTTGTCTAACGTTAGCTTGATTGATGGCAAATCGAAACTTTTAGAGATTGACAAGCTAACGTCTAAAAATCTAAAATTGACGAACGTCATCAAAGGAACAGACAAAATCCCACCGAAGGCACCGATTCATCCGAATTCTGATTCTGTTGTACAAGTAAAAGTCGAAAGCGATACAGTGACAAAGTTGACCAATGTCATCAAAAGATCAGAGGAACGTGCACCACATTCAACCGTTCTTAGTGCACCGACTTTCACAAGAGCGCCTACACAGTCTTCAGCGCCGAAACCTAAGCATACTGAAGTTAAATTGACATCGACCGTGAATTTGAAGCCGATACCACAACATGGGACAACGAAGCTAATATTCCATACTAGTGAGCAACATTTGAGACCATCTAACACTCCAGCAATACCTAAAAAGATCGAAAAACCAAAATTCGATTCAAAAAATCTCAAAGTTCCAAACGGCTATGCTGAGACCAGTAATAACACTCTACCGGCGAAAATTGTGAATCTTTCCAACGTCATCATAGGAAAAACACCGAAGTTCGATTTTATAAATCAGTCAGTGAGATCATCCCACCCAACATTTAAGCCAATTAAGACTGAATTCGATGCCGATCAAGTCAAGCATGTGATTGTTACCAACACGTCAAAACCAGCCACTCAAATTGTAGCTACCATCAGAAATTCGGCGACGCCACACTACTCTTCATCAACGCCTATAAAAACCGAACCTGAAGAACAGAACGATTTCAATCAATCCAATTGCAAAGCATCGAAGGAATTTCCATTGTACACTATGGTAAAACCGACTGTTTTCAAAGTTGTCAAGTCGTCAACATTCACAAGGCCAACATCTGCAGCAACAGAAGTCGCAACAAAGCAACTGGTAACTACGGATGAACATGTCGAGATTTACAAGCCGTCTGCGCAAAAATATCTGATCAAAAGCACCGTAGTCACCGAACAGACTGATGTTGACAATGCAGCGACAACGAATAAACGGTTTCACGATGCCGTGTGGTCAACCAACAATCCTCGAACATACGCACGGCATAATATCAAACGACTGCTCAGCGATAAAATAATAAAGAAATCACGTTTGTCTGAGGAGAATGTGCAAAACGCTCACATTGAGCAAACATCCGAAACATTGTTGCCAACACGAACGGATACAGATGACCATAAAATGGTTGTTCACGAAGATGCATCTACTGTTGCATACGATTCGAAATCAGAAGAAGTAAAGTCGCAAATGAAACCACCCACCAACCGATCTATTCCTCGTACATCAGTGCCTACACCAGTGGATGAATCTCTTCAGCCACCTGTAAAATTCGCTGTTCAACCACGTATTGAGCCTATGGACGTAACTACGGACTCTCCAAAAGTCGAAAAGAAACCGAAACCTGAATCACTTCAATTCAATCCTAAAACATCAGTGCCTACACCAGTGGATGAATCTGTTCAGTCACCTGTAAAATTGACTGTTGTGGCTGTCCAGCTCATGCAAGTAACTGCGGATTCTCAGAAAGTCGAAAAGGAACCTGAACCGCTTCAATCCAGTCCTAAACCATCAGCGTATGAACCGATGGACGTAAATACAGATTCCGAAAAATTCGAAGCTGAGCTTTTGGAAACGGAACCCCTTTGCAACCAGTCTACTTCGGATATTCCAGTGCTAACACCGGTAGATGATGCTGTTCAATCACCGGTAAAAGTGAATACTTCAGTTTCTGTGTCAAAAAACAATTTCTGCGGGTTTTCCATTGAAGAAGTGAATGCCAGCTTTTCTGTGATGAACCAAATCAAAGCGATTCTGTCGGAAAACCGACTTAAGAAGGCGATACAACTGTTAGTCAACACAGATTCAACGATTGCAAATGAAAAACAGACTAAATTGGTTGCCTATGATAGCTGGGTGTTGAATCATGAAACCGGTGTCTTAGAAGAAAAAATCGATAAAACCATACAGGTGGTGTCGATTCAGCAACATATTCGACCGTCTACAGATATGGATTCAGCTAACAAGTCGACTCCACAAATTCCAATGGACACAGAACTGGAATGTTCAAAATCCGGATTTTCACCATCGAAAACACCTGTGATTGAAGATGCTGACGACGAAATCTCGGACATTGATCTATTTCACCGTTCGAAAACCAAATGCACTGGAAGTGCAATGAATCGCCGGGCAATATTCAAATCCATGGAATTGCATCGAAAATCTCTGCTGTCAGCCACTACGGATGACGATGAATCGGAATTGTCATTGCGCGTTCGTCCACCCCGACCAAAATTACGAAGATTACGACAGAAACAGACTTCAGAGCAGCTGAGAGTTCAACAAAATGCTCACATCAGTTTGTTGAAACGATTCATGCAGACGGATTCGAACTGTGATAACTTGAACGACGAAATTTTGATGAGTTTTATCGATAGTGTGGATCATCGAATCGAAGTGTTAGATAATCAAGTGAAGTGTTGCTTTAAGAAAGGACGTTGCAATGAATTGAATGTCGAAGCAGTTAGTGTGGAAGAGCCGAGTGTTGACACTTTCGTTGATCTAATCGATGAGCCGGTGAAACCAAGTGAAGATGTTCCAATAAGCGCGGAGCTAGAAAACTCCAGTGGACGCGCATTGAACGTACAGGCTCAATTAGATAGTGCTGTTGTTAGTTGTGAGGAACCGTTACCTGAACCCATTGTGCCGCTTAATGTCGAACATGCAGACAGTCAACACAGACAAGGTGAGCCTAATACACAAATTTCTTTCAATCAGTTGAGTTCGTTAAACTTTCATTTTGAGTTTGAATTATTCGTTCCGGTATCTGGGTGCACGGAGACATTTAATTTATAAAGCCATTTCATTTGTGGAACTCCCTTCAGTTGTAGCAAGTAGTTTTTGAAATAAAAAAAAATTATTCGCGATGGGGATTCGAACCCACTCTAACAAGTATCATAAAGATATTACGCTAACCATTGCGCCGTTACGACGAATGTAATTTGTTGGTTAAAGTTTTACTGCTGACATTAGGATTTGGTTCGGGTAGATGTTTTGTTTTATTATGAACATTTTTGTGTAGGTCAGTACCCTGCGTATATTACGTAATGCTGAATTCGTTATTTTTTTGAAAATTATTTAGCCGGACCGTTGGTTGTTGTTATTTTGATCAATATTCGGAGGAATATTTTTATTGTGTGAAACAATTCCATTTTCATACGCCGAATATATTGGTTCTGTCTATAATTCTCGCTGACTTGACCGGTACTTTTATTGAGAATGAATTCAGTCTAGTCACACTTAAATTAAAAACAAAGTCCGACTTTCATTAGTCAGATTTTATTGCAATATAATCGACAAATAGGTTCCCGGCCTGTGTTTACATTTATAAAAACACCGATGTTCATCTCTGTTGGAGTTGATGAAATGTAAATTGGTAGTACAAAGTTGTAGTTTGTGATTAAGTTATTCAGCGGTTTTGTGTGATTAGAATCAATTTCACGTAAAGTGGAAAATTTAGCTAACTAATTTATTAGTTATAGAACTTTCGACCAAATATGTCTAGATTGCATTTCATCGTTGATTACCGGGGGGACTCGTATTGAGTTGTAAAATTTACATACCTTTCGAATCAAAATTATTGTTTGATTGGTAGACGTGAAATTTATGCTAATATAAACTAGGCTACCGTTTGGGTGGGTCGGGTCCCTTGACTTGAAATAATTTCAATAATTTTTTTTATAAATTCGCAATACAACTTGAGTCTAAGTATTTTATACAGCTTGACCACTTATACAGACGCACCTTTGCAAGAGCTTCAGTGGTTTCAGTGGTAAAGCTGTAAACTCACACCAACATAGTAACACTCTCGCGAAACGTTTTCTTCATTTGACGTTCTTACCAGTCACTGACCAGTGTAAAAAATTTGACAAAATCATGGTGAACCTATTGTTAATTTCTATTACGAACATTTGGGTGATTTTCTGATGTATAGACCCTTGACTACAGTCAAGTGAACGAATATTGCTTGTGTTCATCGAAACGAGACTGAATATTTTAGTTGAGAGCTAATTTTGGGGTCTTTTCAAGGTTTCTCGCACATATTTGCAGAAGTATGCAACCGAGAGTAATTTAAAGCGGAGATAATGAGAATAGCAAGAATTCCTTAATTTAAATCGAAAAACTGAAAGCTGGGTTCCATGAAGTGAGCCTGGTCGAGCTACTCGTTAGTACAGTGAAGATAGAGTTTTTGGCCGATATCTCGAGTTAATTTCATCCGATTTTCATGAATTTCTTAGCGTGGTGACTAGAGTTAAAATTCTCATTACAATTTTGCAATGTCCTAAAAATTTCTATCTGTATTCTGCAGCCAATATTTGAATCTCAAATTTCAAATTTCCAGCTGTCGTCGTGTTCTAATCCTGTTCTAATGAATACTTTTTTGCTTCTAATTTCTTTCAGGTCACCTAACAATTCATGAAGTTACAATACAAAAGGACACATTTGTGGTGACCGAGTACGACAACGAATGTGATACAATCAATCATGTACCTCTTAACGTTAAAATCGAAAGAGACTCATCTACTAAGCAAAAAGTTTCAGTTCCGGTTAGGAAGCAAAAGACAGCGAAACCAACTATACGAAAAAAGCGTAAACGACAGTCTTTGGTGGAAATGTTGGCCAAACAACTAGATAAGGAAACTCTAAAATCGGTGATCATAGCTCATGCTAAACAGAAGTGTAACCAAAGTTCATCGGACAGTGAAAATGACAGCGATCGCTGCGACGATGTTGTGAGTAAAATATTTCGAACTGTCTGCACAATTGATTTGTGTGACGATGACGATGAGACTTTGCATGAAGATGTTATACAATACCTCAAAGAGACGGAAGCTTCTGAAATGGAAATTGAAGAAGATACAGTGTCAGTTGCTCCATCGTGTGCTGCTGAATCCGAGACCAATCACGAGCTGCCTGAACCGATCGATCTTCTTAAGTCGTCGGTTGAAACAATAACAACAGAAAAAGAAGAATCAAAAACTCTGGAAGCGTCGGTGCACCCAAGGAACGCAAGTTCCACTACTGTGATAGATGCACCAAGCAACAGTTCCATAGAGAATGCAAGTGAAAGACGGGATCTGCCGACAGAAACAGAGGATGCGCCGAGTGAAAAGCGGGATCTGCGAAATGAAAATCTGGATGCGCCGAGTGAAAAGCAGGATGCGCCAAGTGAAAAGCAGCATCTTCCGATTAAAAATCAAGATCTATCGAGTGAAAGGCAGGATCTACCGAATGAAACTCAGGATTTGCCTAGTGAAAAGCAGGATCTTGCGAGTGAAAATCAAGATCTACCGAGTAAAAAGCAGGATCTGCCGACTGAAAATCAGGATCTACCGAGTGAAAAAGCTACTTCTATTTCTGCGAAAGAGCGTGACAACGACGAGACACCAATTGATAATCTTTGCAGTGTAATTCCTTCGCTTTCCACATTAGACACTTCAAATATTCCGAAATCTACTGCAACAACTTCAAATGTGTCGCTTATGGAAACCGAGCCGAACAGTACCAATTCTTTCGATAATGACAACCACATAGAAGCGATGGATGTTGATGTTGAAGCTAATGTTTCTCCTTCACCGGACCATAGTTTAACAGAAGACGGAATTCATAGTCCTGAGCATCCTCTTGTAGAAGAAATTCCAATACTTGACATTTCAAAATCGAATGATATGTGTGGCAATAGTGAAGAGGAATCTGGGGTTGCAGACAAAAACGATCTTCGAGGAGTTGAAGCCGTATCTCCATCAGAGGATGAATCAAAAATCGAAAAAATTGTTCCTGATACGACCACAGAAAATAACGAAACAGACACCACAGTTACTGCTACAATGGATGACATTTCGAATGCAACCAAAGAACTAGAACAACATGATGAAGCTGTCAGTACTGCTATTCCGACAACTTCAAAATCAGACAACTACTCCGAGGAAGAAAGTCCGAAGAGGGCAATAATAAAGGTGAGGCCTTTCGAAGAAATATCTTGCCGTCCCAACCCGAAAAGCGTAAACACAGCTTCTGTAAAGGAAACGTTGTCTTCAGGTGCTAAACTGTCGTTTGAAGAAACTCTAAGTAAAGTGGATTCTATGATCGGGAAGGAAAGAAAATCGAAACGAAAACCCAAAGCCTCAAAATCGAAAAATGTTGACCCGGTTGAAGTAAAAATATCAAATAATTCGATTGATTCTAATCAGAAGAGTGGCCGAAATGTCGTTGTCACTTCGGAAAAGCCACCAAATGCAAAAAAACAATCGACCAAAGACAAAATTCAAGTTACTTCTGTTAGCGTCAACGATGATTCAGCTGATGGTCCCATAAAAATTAAAATTAAAATTCAGAAAGATTCTCAAGAGCTGAACAAATCAACTTCAACTTCAAACGTCGACTTGGTGAACGGTGACTCAAAAGCCAGTCGCTCTCGTAAAAGAAAATCCGCAGTTGTGGAAGATACAGCAAGTGTGACAATCACAACCCCACCACCGAGTAAACCTAGTCGCAAGCGTCCCATTTTCGATTATTTCGAAGCACCCGAAATTTTAACAACAAAACGGGCGAGAAAATCAAAATCTTACAAAGATGACGATGACACTCAAATCGAAAATATTCCAACGAAAACTCCTCCACCACCACCATCCAATCCACGTACGTCTAAGCGCAGATCAAATATGTCGAAAACTCCAGCGCAAAGTGAATTGCCAAAATCAGATTCAAGTGTTGTGGAAAAGGTCGAAAAAGGAAAAGATGAGAAAGTTACAACCACAAAAGAGCCGGATGTGATCCAGCCGAATATTCAAGACCCTATCGCGCAGCCGACTGTACCAGTACCTTTAACAACACTGAAATCTGGTAGGGGCATTAAGCCACCAGTTTTAGCGCCGTTAAATGCCTCCGAACAATATGTTTGCGGAAATTGTAAGGAAGAAGTCATGGGAAAAGATTGGATCAAACATATAAGAAAGCACTACGGCCTAGCATGGAGAGTTGATGTCGATCCGCCGATCGTAAGTTTTAATATATTTCAATGCCATCCGGTATTAGATGATGTGAGCTCAATATTCGTTTCTTTCTGTGTCCTTAGGATATGGAAAACATTCACACCATGTCGTCCAAAGTGCTAAATTTCACCAAAAAGGCCAACATCAAGATTTACAAATGTCCAAAGTGCGAAGTTGAAAAGAAATCGGCTTTGGGATATTTAAGTCATTTGGAGGTAAATTTTGTTTCAAATAAAATGATGCTGTAAGATCTCACGCTTTCGTGTAATTCGTTCATTAGGTGTGCGGTTTAACTCCCGAAGAAGTCAAAAGCAAATTGGTCAAATGTGAACATTGTCCGTCGATGATACGTAGCTGTAGTATGAAAATCCATCTAACCTTTTGTTCTGGTTTGAAGCGACTGATGGAGAAGGAAAAGAAACCTACCGAAGAAGCTGAAAACACAGAAGAATGCTACAATGACATTGGCCGGGCTGTGCGTCGTTCTGCTCAAAAGTAAAATGCATTTTATCCATCGAACCATCGATATGTGAACCCGATTTGACGCAAAATTTTCTTTATCCAATTTCAGGGCTATGTCTTCGTTTAAAGATCTTGGCAAAGCACCGGAAGCTAAACTTGAAGATGTAAATAGAGATCAATCTTCTCAATCCTCTAACAACAAAAACGAACTAATTTGTCGGCATTTATCATTGCAGTACGTTGAACGTGTGGAAAAGGCTAGCATTAAACAACATCGGAAGTGGAAGAAGCTACTGAAAGAGAACAGTAGCATTGAATGCGTTCGAATTGAATGTGAATTTACAACTGACGATTTGGTGTCAATGGTCAATCACTTCAGTTCGTGTGTTCTTGTTGACGGCGAAACATTCTACTGCAATCGATGCGAACATGGTCCGAACACTCGGATGGTTATAGAGGAGCACATCAAGGCTACTCACAGTTTGGGGGTCATTGAATCGATCGACGATAAAGTCTTTTCCGAAAGTGACGATGACGCTGAATTGGGCGAAGAATCGTCAGAAAGTGATGGCGAATCGGGCGATGAAGAGATTTCGGAGAAAGGCGGCGGTGATAGTGATTTGGATAATGATGATGAAGATGAAGATGATGGCTGGAACGCTAAGGGATACAAGAAGAAAAGGCAAAGGGACTGGCATCACAGTGAAGTTATGCTGAACAGTTGCCTTGATAGGAAAGGTAATTGGGAAGCTGTTGCGAATGCATTATTTCGACACGTTTTTTTAAAAACATTTTTTCGCTTCTCTGATCGATTGCAGTGTTATCGGATTATGCCAATCTCCTAAAATCGTATGCCGGTGGATCGTACTATTATCCAACATTAGAATGGACGCAGGATTTGTATGCGACCAATCGGATATTCGAAAGTGTTCCTTAGAAACTCATCAAAATCATCTCTTTCTTACAGTCGCGACATGCATTTCTCAAATAAAGGATTATTGTCGGCGGCCACACCAAATACCTTTTCCGTATTATGTTCAACGCTGACCGATTTGTACTTGCCTAGAGTACAAAAATCCAACAAATTTTTGGTGAAGAACGTAAACAAATACAGGAAAGTGTACGGCACCACTGAAATCGAGGAGTCCGATAGTTGGAAATCACTGAAACGATTCGAAGCCACAATCGATAGCGACTGTATCGTACTGTTTACTGGTGGACCCATTTTATCCATGGCTTGGCTACCCGTGCCGGATGACAATTTGTCGCAATTGTTGGCCGTTTGTTGTCGACGCGAAGCAGACGAAGATATTTTGCTGAATAACACGACGGCAGTGAAGTGTCTGATTCAGATTTGGAATTTCCACAAACTCAAAAACGATCAATTGCGGCAGACACAAACTCCACATCTACTTTACAGTGTCGCTTACGACCACGGACCTATCATACAGATGGAATTTTGTCCGAGCGGTGGCTTCACCGAAGACCGATTGGGATTGTTAGCTGTATCATCGTTTGACGGTCATGTGGACATCCTTGCATTGCCAAAGAATTTTACTTGTGATAACTCGAAAATAGAAAATTTAATCTTCACAATCCAACCGGCGCTCAGGTTATGCTGTGAACGGGATCGACCATTGGGTGTTTTGATGACGAAATTAGTCTGGTCACAGGTACGAAGTTGAATTCAATTTCGAGTCACAGTTGTAACACGATGTTAATTGCAGTCAAAGGGACACACAAAATTGGCCGGTGGTTTTGCGAATGGCTTAGTTGCCATTTGGAATTTAAGAAATCTTCAAACACCACACACCTGTAACACCATCGATGGCATTACTACACTGTTACCGACTGACCTGTTTTTCGCTGCAAATAAAACCATTCGACGTAAATGAGAATTGAATTAGTCGTTGAGGGTTGATCAACAAATTTTACATTTTCAAATCATTCAGTTTTAGAGTTCCATCATGACGAGAACAACGAAGCTAGATGGTTGGTTGCCGGCTCACATGACCCCAAGGTGAAATTCTTCGATACACACAATGTGTACCTTGAAATATCAACTACCACGGCGCATAGCCGAATTGTGGCTGGATGTTGGCCTGTTCATTGGACGTCATTTCTACTTGGCATCGATAACGCTTATAGCTTAAGTAAGGGGCTGTCTTTGCACTGCGACTTTCCAATTCCACACACTGTACCTGATCATCAATTCCAATTTTTGCTTTTGCAGAAGTGTCCGGCATTATTGTCACGCAACCGTTGGACATTGGTTGCCGCACTTCCACATTTTACTCATGCATCGGATCAACCTGTGATATTAGTTTTAATAATTGGCTCAACTCGTACGTTTTCGTAACGTCGTACGGTGACATTCATGTGGGATATGTGCGTCAAATGATTAGTGGCTTTGGCGAAACGCGAAAGCAACGATCGATTCTCGGCTATACGGATTCCATTGGTCTTAATCGATCGGATAGTGAGGACGGCAACGGTATGATGATTGACGAAGCGTCAACTTCGGATGATCCACAACCATCGACTTCATCAGCTAGTAGTCGAATCGAATCGAAAAAAGCGGAGTATTCCTATCCATCGGCCGATGGAATTGTTTTCTGCGATTTTCCAAATGTAAGTATGAAATGGGAGAATGTGTGTTCTTGATCAAACTAACGAACCGAAACCTTGAATCACCATTCTGTTGCAGCCACTACCTGCCGTTACATCACCGTGTTACACAAAAATTGGAACACCACCGATGGGTACATACAATATGGTCAAAGTGAATAAAGTCGTCTTCAATCCGAATGTGTCCGCTTACAAATTGTACGCCCTTGGCTATGAGTCTGGATTCGTTCGTATCAATCAATTGGTGCCGAAGTAATATAACTTGGTGTGAACTGGGAAAGGGGAAGGACGAAGGGATGTCGATGTGTTGGAACAGTTTCTGTTGTTGATTGCATTTGGTCACTTTATGAGATTTTCATTGTTCATTTTATATTGTAAAGATAATAAATTAATTAATATATTTAACGTAACAATTTAGCAATTTAAACATTCAGTGCATTTTCCATTGATACTGAGCTGACAACGAGATCGAAGCCAGTGTACGCAGCAGTAGTTTGCATTCAAATCCGGACCATCATTTTATCTGAAAACTGGTCTGTTACCTCGAAATTTCGTGAACATTTGTTGTTGTTGGGGTTTCTGGAGACCAGTGTACAGTTCCTGGCAGGGCCTTACAGAATTCTGCCACTCGCTCTCGTACCAAAACTCCAAAAATTTCAAAAATCAGACACAAAGCATCATACCAAATTTGAATGATTGAATGCAACTCAAACCTGGCCATCATTATGACATCAGCTAATCTAGAAAACTTTGGGCACGGCAGCGTTAAGTAAACCAGGCAGAAGCAGATATATCTAGTAGGCCTTTAATTTGAATGAATTTTGTGAAGTGAGCAACAATGTTTACAAATGAAAATTTGTCTCAGTAGTGAGATCAGCAAGCAAAAAATTTGAATTCAAATTGGCTGGCCATGAAAACACGATTTGCGCCTAATTTGCTCTCAGTCGAAATTCATTACGATGAAGTCAACTGCTCATATCTAGGTCCCGAAAATGAACTGCTCCTGCATGGTTTACTTAACGCTGTCTTGCTTATTTGGGTCAAGAAAATAGTCGGCATGAGTAAAATTAACTCCATGCAAGTGAAAACGGAAAAACTTTCGTCTTCGGCAAAGATGAGTACTCTTAAAAGCTCATTACCGTTTCGTAATATTGCTTTAAGACACTGCGCCTCTTGCTAATTCATCATGGCTACGGGTCTGTTCTTACTGCTTCAAAAATTCGTTTTGCTGCAGCAATTATTATTGTCACAACGAGCTTTGATTATTACAGGAATGGGAACGTTTTTATTTTCATTTTTTCACTCCATTCACAACCATTTAAAAAAAAAGCAACTCGAATTCGTTAAACATCACGTTTTATACAAAAAGCGTAAAATGATGTAGTTTACTTGTCTACTTAAATATAATAATCCTAAAAGCGTGTAAAGCATGAAAACATTCGATTGAAAATGCACAACCCTATTCTTGAACCTGTAAGTACAATTGAGAAAAAAGGGTGCGGTGCAGAAATAGAAAATTGAAAATAAAAAAAATTGAAAAATTGCTCGTCATTGCTACTTCTTCTGCAAGATGGGTGAGGTACTCCGGGCCACCACCTGTTGACTGGTTGACTAAATCGTAGAAGTAGCCCGATTTATTTTGCAGCAATAGATGAGGTTCGTCAAATTCCTATAATGAAAACCAAATTTTGTTATATCATGGGGCATATTCGTGTACAAAAGACGTACGACTCGAACGCCAGCGTCCAAAACTAGGACTCGATCGCATTTGATGATAGTATCCAAGCGATGAGCAATCGTTATAACAGTTGAATTGCCAAATACATCGCTAATCACCGATTGTATGACACTATCCGTCCTATAAATATGAACCCATTTACTGAAGTGTCTTATGCAACAAATTTTCTTCCACTATCTTACTCAGAGTCCAAGCTAGCTGTCGCTTCATCCAGTATCAATATCTTTGTTCGACTTAAAATTGCACGCGCCAAGCACAGAAGCTGCCGTTCACCTGTACTAAAGTTTGAGCCACCTTGAGCTATCTATAAGAATGACGTGACAGTGACATCGACAACGATAACGAAAGTATCAAATTCATTCTCACCTCTGTACAGAGATTACTATCCAAACGTTTCAGTAGTTTAACATGCCTCAAAGCTGTATAAAGTTCATCGTCGGTATTCACCTCAAGTGGATCTAAGTTATATCGAACAGTACCGGTGAATAACTGTGGTTGTTGTGGCATGATTGTCAGTCGCCTACGTAAATTGTGAAGGCCAACCGTTGAAATGTCCACACCATCAATTTGTATTTGACCAGACGCCAGGTTCACAAGTCGATAGAGGCCATTGATCAGTGTACTTTTACCAGCACCCGAACGGCCGACAATACCAACATGGGTGCCCGGGTTGATTTGTAACGATACGTTACGCAGTACTGAATTGCCATCGTAGGCAATTGTGACTGACGATATGTCTATTTTCCCTTTGTCACCCCATACCACAGTTTTTGTATCTGATGCATATCAAAGATGTAGAGGAAGTGGAAGATTATGAGTGTCAAAAGAGTACCTGGTGTAAGAAGATCTCCTTCTGACGGAGTGCCGCTGCACTCTAAAACTCTTTCCACAGCAATTAGTTGATTATCTAGCATGGTCAGTTGGCTAACGCCGTACGAAAAAGTTATAGCCATATAAAGAGCATTACAAATGGCTAGGCCTAGTGAACTGCCATCTGCGTAAGAGATTTTTTTTTGTAAATAGCTGTTTGGTGGCGACTATCTCAAGTCTGAAGTTATAGGTACCGTCAATCGAAACCAAGAAAAAGCTAATTACAAGTACAGAGACATATCCCGTAGCAAGTAAATCAGTAACGAGAGCAAACCACCGTTGACTGCCCATATTCAAGTAATATGCACTCGAATGCAGATCCTGTTTTTGCACAAACTGTTGTCGATGGAAATATTGCGATTTGAGTGCACGTATAACCGTAAGTCCGGCAATTGTTGTTCCCACATGAGCTAATACAGGACTGCGAGCAATGGATTCTATGCGTTTGATATCGGATGCCGGTGATAGGTAGAAATTTCGCAGGAAGTGAAGTAAAGCAATGAAGAGCAGAGCTGGTACCAGCATCAGAGGTTGAAGGTAGCATACCAGCGATAAGATACCAATTGTTTGAAATAGAATCTAAAATGGGCGTTCATAAAATGGGAAACGAATGAAAAAAAAAAGAAATGGAAAATGCTGCAAGCTTATACATTGGCAACCAATGAGTAAACTCGAGGTAAGTTTGTGTCAATACTTCCAATGTCATTTACAATAAGATTCATAACACGACCTAAGACATACAAGAATAAAATTAAACGAAAAGCAAGATTTTTACTTAGTAGCAGAGGAACCGAGCCTACCCATGGAATTCTTTTGGAAGAAATTCATCGGAGCTCGTACAATAGACATAAACAAATTGTTGTGGAGTTGACTGGAAGATGACATTGTCCAAAATACTAACGCAAAATTTCGTAGCAGCGATGTAACGTAACTACCAGCAACGATTGCAGCGTAAATGCCGATATAAAAATAATGGTCCCGATTGTCGCTCGTAATGGACAATATTTCGGTGTCATTTTTATTATTCGATTCGGTATTGTATGTCGTGTTATATGTGTTCACCGTCGTATTGTATGTGGTCGACGTCTCATTTTGCATATTGGTATTGTGTGTGGATTCGGCTCGAGTCCTTGGTAGAAATAATTAGAAATTTTTGATAAGTTCAAAACTACCCGAGTAAAAAACCAAATCTCAAAGTGTCGAAAAACGAATACTCACGTCTCAAAGTCTATTGTCTTTTGAGACGTTGAAATTTGGTTTTTCACTCAGGTCGCAGTTTTCATCCGAGTAAATACCAGACTTTAAGCCAAATATCCGATCCGAATATAAACATTTGAGCCGCAAGAACCGTCAACAAATAGAATAGGAACATGAGCCAACCATTGCCAGCAGTGAAATATTCTTTATGAAGATTCATTGAAATGGCTCCGTGGGTTCGAGTCTTATCGCGACCATCGCTTTTACCGCTGTTGTTGGAGTCCGGTCTATATTATGGAGATAAAATTGGGTTTGATCTTTACATCGCACACGATCCTTGAACATTTTCTAACTTTTTAGTAGCGGCGGCCACTGCTACTGGATCAGCTATTTTCGAAGGTTTTGTTTCTTCATCCTGCTGATCAACGTCGAAGCCTGATTCAGCTTCCCAGTATAAGTGACGTTTAATTTCAGCGAAAGAGCCAGTTGCGGCTACTCTACCTTCTTTGAGCATTACAACTTCAACCGACTCGTTGGTTCTTAATAGGTTTAACTGACTAGTGACCAGAACAACGGTTTTCGATTTCAGTATGCCACAAATGCAGTGCTCATAAATATGTTTCCCCACTTTGACGTCAACAGCAGACAATGGATCGTCAAGCAAATAAATGTCAGCCTTTCTGTAGACAGCTCTAAAAATTTGAGTTTATTTTTGTTACTTGTTTAATTTTACATTTATGCCGTTTCTCGGATTTTGAATCAGGAATATGGACAAGGAGAAAAGTTTTGTCTCATATTCGAGCATAACTTGAGTAAATCTCAACGGATTTACAATTTTCTTTCCTCCCCAAATTGTGAGTGTAAGTTCGAAGATGGTAAACAGGTTCGTACGGAACTAACATCGCAGCGTATATGCTACATTCAATTTTTTCTCTCGAATATATATAAAATTCACCTCGCTAAATTAACTCTCGCCTTCTGTCCACCACTTAAACCCGCTCCTTTTTCTCCGACAGAAGTCTGAGAGCCATCCGGAAACATATCAATATCTCGGGTCAGTGAACATGCTTCTACTACTTCTAAGTACCAGCTTTGATCCAGTTTTTCACCGGCAAGAATGTTATCTTGAATTGTGCCCGAAAATATCCAGGCATCTTGTGGAGCATACGAAACACTTCCAGTAACATTTACAGTACCGCTTTCAGTGAGCAACTCTCCCAAAATGGAAGATAAAAGCGACGTCTAGAAGTTGTTCATCGATGAATGGAATATCAATAGGTTGATGATGAAATGCAATTTAAAATTCTACCTTGCCAGAAGCAACGGATCCCATAACGGCAGTAAGTTTTCCTGGCTGAATGTTAATCGTTGCATTTGATATAACCACTTGACTGTCCTTTGTCCAACGTGCTGTAAAATCCGTCATACTGATGATGTTGGGTTTATCTGTACTATTCGGACCATGTTCTGGCAATGAAGCACTGCCTTTCTCTTCCAATAGTAAGAATGTCTGGAAACATTAGAGCAAAGAACATGATAAAGCTCGGGTCAATGACCGGTTTCACTATGGTCTATGGTCAATCACCTCAATTCGGTTTATCGAAACACGAAGTTCAAACAGTATCGTGATTGCCGTTGGCAAAAGGTTCGTAATCGTAGTTCGTACGTAATTGGTAAGAGTAAGCGCAACAAAGACTGTTGCAGCATTCACAACTGAATTCGCAACCACAACGTAA
>JANTFA010008342.1:0-16381 GCA_026413405.1 Phytosciara flavipes | reverse complement strand
TTTAGTCCATTACCATTCACCGTAGCTTATACGAGAGATATTGTATACGAGCGCTTGCACGAGGATTAGTGCCCACCATGTATCAACTATGGTGCATGGTGATTTATTGAATTGCCGCCTAGGCAATCGTTACAATTTCTAAGAGTAATAATATTGTTTGTTGGATGAATGAGTAAGCTTGAAAAATCGAGTTTTCGCGTGAAATTTGTAGTTCAAAGATTAAGGAGCCACGGGGCAGCCATCTGTTGTCGATAATAATGATCGTAATAAATAATTGACACGGTTAAATAAGAAACTTTTAACAAATGAAGTGAAAGACCTCGAATATTATTTAAGTCGAATAGAACAAATCGAAATTAGTTCAATCAAACGAAGTAACAGATTTGCCGAATATATTGGCGATACGTCTGCAGTTTCTGAAAGGTTAAGTGCTAGTGGGGAGTTCAAAATTCTTTGCTTTTTCTTCATCTTATCGAGTAAAGTATACATCGCTCTGCATTAAAACATCAGTTCAATGTTTCAAATAGAATCATTCTCGAAATCATTTTCACATAAGAAAGATTTGTAGAAATCAAAGAAAATAACCTGAAAACCTCTCATCTTGATATTCCGGTGCGAATAGCTGCGTCATGGGCACTAGGTCACTGATAGGAATCAAAGAACAAGAATGCATGAATGAATGAATTTGATAAATAAATAAAATAAATTTCACGTTTAATTTGATTTGAATCAGCGATAAAATGGAAATGAAAACAGATTGAGAATCTTGATGTAGCATTTTAAATGATGATTTTTGTTTGTGTGTTTTCTTTTCATTTTTTTTCTCTTTTTGAATTATGAACATTTCTTTACATCAAGGCATAAGGGTCTTTTCGAATTTGAAGAATTCAATTCAATAGAATTGGATCATTTATTGGACTTAAAACTGGAGTAAGTAGGCTACAATTTATTGGGTGTAATTTTACTAAAAACATTTTAATGACGGCGTGACGTCATTTGTATGTACAGTCTCCAGAATGTTTGTTAAACAAATGAAGTAAAAGATTTTTCACAGATTGTGTGCTCTTTTCGAGGGTTAGTAAGGCCTAACGAAAGCATAAATCTTCAAATAATACATTTTAACTGCCAATTCTTCACTGTTGACGGTACGCAAGAAGAACACCGTTGGTTGTTGGGTTTTTTCAGAACGTCGTCGTTGCGTATCACCACAAACACTTCATCGACCTTTCATATCTAGCGTTTGTTGTATCAATTGTTAAGACAACACGAGTTTGATTTTGATACACAAAATTATCGTTAACCTTTGATAATTGTTTTGATTTTTGAGGAGTTTCAACTAAATTAAACAACCTAAAGATGCCTCTATAATCGAGAAAGATAAATAATTAGAATCCAAAGAAGCAGCAGGGACCATGTAAATTACTTACACTCAGATTAAATCACCAAGTGGCACTATTTTTAAAACATCACCTTAGGCCTTACAAATTCTTACAGCTAAAATGACATTCTTTGCCACAGATATATAAAGGCTAGAAGGTTACTTCGAAAGGCGCAAAATTTAAAACTAACCTCAAATTGAATAGAACATTGGACATTGGCACTTTCAATAATGTGAATCTGTGCATGTTCAGTTCATTTTGACGTCCTTCTGCAGAGGATGGAATTATGTGTTGGATGATAACGATTCCAAACGGTTTGCAATTGTAAAACAACCAAAAAATTAATTATCAAACACTCATCTCGTTCCGAGTTAGCTGAAGCATAAAGAAATTGTAAAGCTGCATTTACAGAAAATGACAAACTATCATTTTTTAAATTTCTCAAATTTCTGGCCTGTTTTGAATTTTGCGCTTTTTCAAAGTAACCTTCTAGCTACTCTGTAAGTCTGTGACAAGCAATGTCAATGAAACAACGACAAACAAACCATAGAATTTGAGAGTTGTCAAAAGGGTGGGTGAAAAAAAGTTGGAAATAAACAACAACAAAATAAAGTGTTCGATTTTAAAAATTCGTAATTGCATTACATAATTGAAGGCAAGATGGCGTCGCATAAACATGGCCTCTTCTGAATCGTGTTTGAACGTGAGGCAACCAGTCGTTAAAAGCCGCAACAAAAACATTGTGTTTCAGTATAGCCCGAAAGCCTGTAGTATAGTGTTAGCATGTTACGTGAAAATACCTCACGTTGTTGAAATTTTGTTAATTTCTAATTTCCATCCAAAATGTATGAGATTAAGCCTTAGGCTAAGCATCAGTAAAAATTTACAGTAAACTGAATTTCCAGCTCACTTCTCGTCTGTGTAACTCATACTAATAGCCTTTGTCTAGTTGCGTGACCTCTTAAAGTTAAAAACGCCAAACGACTGACGCCACTTCCAAACCGACCCCCCATTTAAAATCGACTGAATGACTCTATTCGTTTCTTTGCTGCAATAACATTTCCGTAACGAGAACAACATCGCATATACAACAAAATTAAATTGCTTAGTTTATGACAAAAACTCGATTTTATTATCGAATTATTTACTACATTAGCACCGAACTGTATTACTGTATTGAATGTCCAATGGAATTGAATTACATTTAACAACACACGATGTGATGTAGCTTCATTAAAATCAAAATATTCAATTAAAACACAAGTACCGTAAAACGAACGAACGAACGAGATGTGTGTGTGTGTGTGTGTGCCTGAGTTCTATGTATTTTATAATAGGGAACTGCTTACATCTCATTATATTCGTCTGCACAACTCAATTCAACTATGAAATGTTTACAACTTAATTCTTAAAGAAATATTTTCTATGTTCAACTCTGTCTATTGTTCGTTCATTTCGTTCCACTCAGTCAGATTCAACAATAAATTGTTGTATTTATGGCACTTAATATGACAGAAAATTTGTTGGCAAAAGATGAATGAATATAAACGGCGCGCTTGAACGAACTTTTAGTCCAAGTGTTGAGTGCTCGGGGTTTCAAGATTGGAACGTTACGTTACAGGGGGTCCTCAGCAATGTTTTCGTGGAAAAACTAAAATCGCCGAACCTGTTTTTTTCGACTTGGTTGAATTTTATGATTTTTTTTACCCTTGGCAAACTTTGACTACCTGGTACATCCCACCATGACGGCTGCTTTGGAGTGAGACTGTGGTTATTAGTTAGCCTGAAGCTTTGAGACGATTTTTTGCATCTGGGTCGTCCCACTAAGAGATTCACGAATAAGCATGCACTTTTGGTTACTTTTCAGCCTAATTATTGTAGAATAAGTCTAAATAGCTCCAGACGCTTATTTCAGTCGACCTAAGAAAGATTAGTCTGAAAAGTAACCGAAAGTGAATGAACTTACTTATTCTAGAATTCCTAAGTAGGATGACCCAGGTGCAAAAACTCGTCTCAAAAATATGCTTATCGAAACACATGCATGACATATTTGATGTCGTTATAAAGCTTAGACTTTAGATTAACTAACAACCACAGTCTCACTTCAAAACGGCCGTCTTGGTAGGGTGTAGCGACAGTCGAATTTCGTCGAAGGCAAAAGAATCACAAAAATCGAGAACAATGCTGGGGACCCCTCTGGAACGTTCCAAACTTAAAGCCCGAGTACTCGACACTTTGACTAAAAGTTGGTTCGCGTTCACCGTGTTTATAGTCATGCTCGTATTCCGTGTACGTATACATACACTGCTGTATATGGTATGATATGAATATTTTGTTCAATGGTCTATTAAATTGACATTTTTATTGTGGTTTTCGAAGCACAAAAGGATTATGTTACATGAGAAAAGTTTTTGAATCATTTTTTCGTATTAACTCAAAAATGTGTTCCACAAGGTATGAATCGAGGGAACATCGTTATTTGGTAATACTGTTAAGACGGGAAAGATAGATTCAATTTTAATGATAAATGGAAGTTTCTTTCCATTATTGTGAATTGGTTATACGATGACTACAACGTTTCTATCAATTCATTCAATATTTTTTAAGATTCACTGAATCATTGAACGTGGATTAGGCTGACACTATTAATGGATTAACACTTTCCGTTAAGTTGCACATTCTGTTCACGCTAAGCATAGTTAATGTGGAAATAACTGAATTTACAAAAATAGGTGCATTTAATCAGTGCAGTGACAAAAGTGAATTGCTTCACATGAAAATGAGCAGAAGTGAAAAAATGTGGCTCCTCTTCAGGCCACCCCACTCGGCGATTGTAATCTCAGGAGCTGTTCACAAATTACGTCACACTTCGAGGGACAGGTGATAGGTCAGCATAACGTGACGGTCCTAGCAAATATGGGTCCAATTTGCCTATTTCTTTGGGATCGGTTGAAAACTTCATAAATTAGCGTCACTTAACATGTGATCAGCCGCTAAGAGTAATTAGAGATAGATTGGTAATTTCGAACATAAATGCGTAAATGCTGTGATGCCTACAATTGTATACGTAATATTTGATTGTGTTAGTGAGTGGGGCAAATGGTGACCTGGGATGACTAATGCTTATCTTGGTGATTTAAGGGATTTTTCAATACAAATACAATAAATCCTATACCATCGGAATGCCGTGCGTTCTACAGCTATACAACCACAAATAAAATCCATTGTACCGACCACCCTAATTGAAAGCAACAAAAACAAAACCTATCTGTGATTTGTTTGAGATCCCACGCGTCAATTGGATTGAGCATTGAACGACAAAATCAATGGAGTGCGTTGCCAAAATATATAAATTTCATGGAATGCCGGGAACGCCTCAGAAACAATGCAAAGAAGGGAACAATGAATTTGGCTACCCACTTTATTTACACAAGTCATTACATTCAACGAAATCCTGAAAAACGCACAGCGTACATGGGATGTTATGCACACATGCATGAGCATTTCTAATCAACTTGAAATGCATTTAAAAAGGGCTACTCTAAAAGCATGGCAAACAAAATATTGCTTTTCCATAATATTTGATATTGTGATTAAGAAGCTAGCTAACAGCATAAACAGCAAATATTATTCTGATGTATACTAATATGCAGTGTGGGTGGATGTGTGTGTGTACCGCCTTTATATATATTCGTAACGTAATGCATGCAGGAGTAAAGCTGAAGCTATTTTAACGCATTTGAACATGACTCTAAAGTGATATGGCATGTAATTGAGAAGGATGAAAAGTTTGAAGAATTATTACGGAAGTTAAGTGCTGACGTTGAGTTGTGACTGCGCTATTCACTTCTATGAGAAATTTAATTGCATTTATTTTACAATTTTCAGAAGTTTTTTCCTCCTTCCTCTATGTGTGCACGAGTAGCATTTTCTTCGTTCATTACATGCTGAGCATTTTAATGAATCATTTTTGGAATTAAAATTTCGAAAGTGATACTAAAAATTCTTGTTGTGGCGAAACACAGTTAGAAAACATAAGTATGACCCGTACGCGTAATGTACGACATTTAGATGCTATCTTAAAACTGCTCTGCAACATCGCATCTTTAAGTCACACCTTTCAAACTCATGAAAAAAATCATGAAAATCGGATGAAATTTACTCGAGATATCGACGAAAAACTCCACCTTCACTGTACGGTCGAGAAGCTCAACTTAGGCTCACTCCTCACTCTATGGGGTCTGACTTCGAGCCCGAGATCCGATTTTGACTGAATTTGTGTAGTCAATACCTGTCATTTGTACCATCTGTGAACCTCGTGCGAGTGATATCACCGGTAATATATGAGAGAAACCCCAACTTAACCGTGAAGTAGCCTAAGAAAATGGCCGCCAGTTGCCATTTTGGAATTTGGTCTTATATGGCCATATCTCAAGTAAATTCAACTTGATTTTGATGACGTTTTTCAGAGTTTATTTTTTAAATTAGGAGCTATTTAAATTGCTGTAAGCGATTTTCACTAGGGATGAGTCAAAATGAAATGACTTACAGATGCAACGTTGAGATGGGTCTTTCTAATGTTGTTTTTGCTAATTGGGCATTTGAGGATGACCACAGAAGGTTCCCCCTCACCAGGGATTTGAATTCGACGAGTTACAAACATAAGAGTGAAAGCATAAGACCTACTTGATACGAGTCTAATAAGATATTAACACGGCATCATATAATCGTGAACCTCCAGAATGATTTTTGAAATTTGTTGACCTAATTTCGTGAAAAACTTTAAAATTTGTTTTGCTAATGGAAGATCTCTGGACGTTCACGCTGCATACCACAATGAAAAGATATAAAATTTGATATCCTTTGCGTTTATAATCTGCACTGCATTAATAATTCTAGCAATTTTCTGTTTTATATTTCGCCATGCAAACAGATAAATATAATTTAAATGCATTCAAGGTAATATCATACGACAAATACGTATGCAAACACACAGTCTGTGCTCTGAAGTGATGGAAACACTCTGATGTGGAATTGTGGAATTGGTTCCAATTAAGAAACTGTCTCTTCGGTTCTTTTACATATATTATTTGTACAACCACAATTTGTGCTAGGAAATTATTATTCTTGGAATTATTCTACTCAATTGACGTATATATACATTCATTCATGCCTTGATACCATGAAATGTTTACACTGGTGGAAGGAAAGGGGAGGGGTATCATTTGGGTCGAAGTCATTTCAAAAGGTATGTAGTGGAATTGATGGTATAAATTATGCGAACGATAAATTTCTTTAAATGGTAAATATTAAACAGATTCCATACCAGTATGCATTGCACACACACACTTAACGGGGAACAAATAGCGGTCCTTTTAAGCGCAAAATTTGTTGTTTTTTTTAAATAATGAAATTTTGTCTGTTGATAATTATAAAATCCATCTGAAATGATGAAATAATTTATTGCATTGAGGTCTTTTGACGACAGAAGTGAAATACAGTCACTTATTTACCCAATTTACCACGTGGCACAATTTTGTTTTTAAATAAATCCTTCACACTTTTTTAGACCAACAAATTCTGAGAGCTAAAAATGACATTCTTTGCCACAGATTTATAAAGACTAGAGAGTTACTTCGTAAGGCGCAAAATTTAAAACAAACTTGAAATTGAAGAGAACAATGGAATTTTCTCTCTTCTGTTTTAATAAGGCGTGTTATGTTTCGTTCATTTTGACATCCTTCTGCAGGGGATGGAATCATGTCAAAATTCTTCATTCATGTCAGGCTACGTTATAATAGACCTATTGATATCGTTGCACGTCAATACTACTGAGACAAATACTGGAGAAAGAAAATAAGTGGCAAACGCAGTGATTTCATTGTGCAATTATGATACCAAAATCAAAATAACGAAAATAGAAAACTATCTTTCCTGGTCTGTTTTAAATTTCGCGCCTGTTAAAGTGAAACGCTGCTTATTCTATGAATGCTGAACACCGAATGATATTTTATTTTCACGATCTTTCTCTCTACAATTTTCCCGGTTTCTGTGTTTTATTGTAATTCAATTCGCATGCTTTGATTCACAGTAACAGCTCCGTTTTAAAGTAAACCCGTCTAGAGTGTCTGTAAGTCTGCAATATGAAATGCGAACGCGCCTGTCCAAACCCACTGGTGTACTTTTGAGCGAATTGCTATCGTAACTGTTTCTTGACAAATGTAGCTGCTTTCCTCGCCTTCGGCTCGGATATGTAACCTATACACTCTTATCGTAACGATAGTTACCGAAGCTTGTTGCTTGAAAACACACTCGTGAGTTTGCTTTTACCACAAAATGGTTCACTCATGTGATGAATTACTTTCGCAGCATCCCACGTAAACTACTAATTTGGGATGTTATGCCAAAAACAAACTCAGGTGTGTTTGGATATGATATCAATCTACTGAAATTCATCTCGGCTTGAATTTCACAAATTGTAAAAAACAATTTTGCTCTCGATGATTTTGTTCACAACGTGATTGAATCCACATCCAGAACTAAATGAAATATAGTTACCGTGCAACCGCACTCAATACAATAATGGAGAAGGTCATTTCCTTTGTCATAACAACAAAAAAACCTCTCATCTGAACTCATAATACAACAATCTTTTTAGAGTATTGCCAATGAAAATATTCGCAATAATAATTCACATTCGCTTTAAGCTAGCGCTACGGAAAAATCTCCGTTCGATTTAACTTCCACTGAAAGTTTTCCATAAACACAAAAATTCTTTCAGCAAAATTTGCTTTCAATCACCATTAAAGTTTTTTTTTCCTTTCCTCTTTCCTCTTTCTCGTCTTCCCTTTTTTTTCTCCTCCGCTTCCCAATGCTCATAAAATTATGTGTATAAATATACCCCCAGATATATAACCTAAGTCATATCCATTTCCATCGTCGTTCCTTACCGGATAATACAATTTATAAGAAATTGATGGGATTTTTTTCCGCTCTTCTATACTTAACGTAAACAGATCAATGTGGCAGCTATAAATTATCTCGTGTAGCAAGTTATTAATCAAATTTTATCCAAAATCTATGTTATATGTGTATCGTTTATGTGTAAAATATAAACGCAGTATAGTGAATGAAATGCGGAATGGCTCATGTTAGCCAATTATATGTTAGGGGATCAGAAATGACAGCTGTCAACAGACATTTTGTATATAATATTGTATGTAACGGTCGGATATACATATAAAATAGGAAACCCCCAATGTTTTTATTTTGATATGTCGGTTATTATATGGTACTTTACGCCTGAAATACAGAAGAAGAAAAAATACGGTTGCGTAATGCGACCTTGGTGATGGTATACGTGTACGTCCGCAGTGATACCAACAATAAATATGGTTTGAGGGCAAAATGGAAAAGTTAAAAAACAGAAATGAAAACCGACGTTCTGAATGAGTTATGAGATGACAATCAAATTTAATGTGATTTTACTTCCGAGAAACATAATCATCTAATTGACCCGGGCATCTGTAGTAGAGGTGTGGAGGGTAAACATTTCCCTTTTTTAATTTTAACTGTCTGAATGATGCATCGTTGATTGTTATCAATTTCGTTCGCGTATTACTTTATGTAACGAACACTTGAACAAGAGCAAAAGTTTTTATAGATTGCTTAGAGCGCTACCGAATAACGAGGCTAAAGTGGAATTAATATGGTCGGTGGTGGTAACAATGTTCTTTCGAAATGTTCTTGAGTTTTTTTTTTTGGCTTTGTAACTTTGAAGATTTCGTTTTTGTTGGATTGGCTGCGGGTGATTACACCACAGGGTTTTTTTTATGTTCGCAAAGAATGTCCGAAAAGTATTTTCTGCAACAGCGCTGCGAAAAGTGAATTTTTTCATGCATTTTTTTTGGGTGGTGAATGAAGCATTATCACTCAAGTTTGCTTTTCATCAGTCCTTTTGAAATATTAAGAGTGATATGGGTCAGAGTGTCAGGGATCGGGTCGGGATATCTCTGTCAGGTTGCCGGTGTATAACGTAAACATGCAAAATACGCGACTTTTCAAGCCTACAAACGTATACTCAAAAACATTTCCCAACTCATGCGTATTCACGCGAGCAATCGGTCGAAATCAAAGTTGGCCACTTTCGGGCAGACCTTAACTTCACAGTCTCCAGCACCTGAAACAAAACGAACTTTTCCAAACGTAGCACTACGTCTTCCTCGCAACAGCCATATCTCGAACCGATCCTTGACACCATGTCTTAAAGCTGTTTGGAGTTTTCGCGATATCATTCTTAACCGTAAATACAAACTTTGCCTCTATCAAATACATCAAAGCTTAGTGCAGATGGATGGTTGTATTTCAAAAGTACACTTTTCGCAACTAGTTCCTGAAAACATTGTATGCAATACGTTGCGAAATTGGTTATGAAAATAGCAACGTTATGAAAAAGTTATAATTCTGTCAACGTTATGAAAATAGCAACGTCATGAAAAAGTTCTGATAGTCCCACATCAAATGACAAAGATAACCTCATTTCGCAACTCGTTGCATAAATAACTACTTTTTATCTATTTCCATTGGATCGTTTCTCACTGAAAAAACATTCAACCGAAGCATCGGTATACGTCTTTATTTTATGTGATAATGCAATCCTATTAACTGAATTTTTTCTCTCTATTTCCAGGTAATATTATAAAATGCAATCCAGTTAAAGCAATTTTGATAGACCAAAACAACCAGCAACCTGACATCCCAGTCAATATAAATGTGAGACATTTTTGTTCTTTGTTTTTTTTTGTTTGTTGAGAATTTTTCAAATTGTTTTCTTGTATGGAACTCTGTGAGGTATAGTTCATTATGTTTTTTAACGGTTTACATTAGGATTCGATAAACAAAAAAAGGGAAAAACAAACGAATTAGTAAAACAAATACGAACAAGAACCGATCGTTTAAGTTGAATTCACAGTCGTTCGTTTTGGTCTCCGTTTTGCCACCGTTTGCATGACAGATGTATTTACACAAAAGGATATAGAGGCGTGATTTAGGTAAACGGTAAGCAAAACAGAGTGAAAATTGAGACCAAAACGGACGAGTGTGAGTTCAACTTTATATTCTCTACATCCACAGAAATTATGAAAAATTCGTCTGAAACGTCGAACACTTTTCAATATCCTACAGCAGTTTGAACCATTTAACAGTGTCAACGTGAATTTTAAAAGATAAAATGCTGCTCGAAGATAATTCACTGGCCAAAATGGTGGTAAGTCAACTCCTTGTTCCCTTGTCAATTTCTCATGTTTCCAATGTTCTATTTTACGTTACAATTTTTCCTCGTCAATTCCTCCTTTGATGTGTAATCAATTTCCCCAGTGATCTACCCCTCGCTGCTGCTCCCAACACAAACCATCAAATGATTACAAAAACTTTCTGACCCGAATGCGCTTCACTTCAGCTTTTACATGATGCCTCGACCATATTTAGTATCTTCAATCTTGACGGAAAGACAATGTAAAATGTTGATTGACGAGATCAACCTATATAGTCACAATATAGTTTTGAGAGTGCGCAATTTGTGGATGAACCCTTAACAAAGATCTATTTCAATTCATTTCTTCATCCACTGATTCATCCAAAAATTCAAATTTGCGAAGCGTAGTAGTAGTGTTGCTCACGTACACCTGTCTACGTACCGAGAAATATTTTCAAATGCTCTCCGTTGCATGTAAAATAAATAATTTACTGTCAATCGAATTTCGGGTGAACAAATATTTTTGCTAAGGCAAATGATAAAGCTGTATGCTCTGCTCTCTCATGCGTTACTAAAGCCTTTCAAAACCTAAAGTAAAATGAAACTTTCTTCGTTTTGATGAATTCCACAATTTTACGATTTTTAAGCCTTTTATGAACGACTTCTAAAGCACCGATATAAGTTAAAAAACAAGAGTGTCACTCAATACTACATTTGAAACAGGTTGAATGAATCGACGGGAAATTAAATTTTGGTTTCTCTAATTTGTCAAAATTAATTGATTTGTTCTTTACGGTTGAATGTCTTTTCGTTTTTGAAAAGTGAGTTCATTCTCATGGAATAGATACTAGTACACATACCTAAAAGTATAAGGGGGGGGGGCACGTACGAGTAATGTACGACATATACCTGGTGGTCCACTGTAACCTTCAAGCTCACTGTAAAGGCAACGGGGGTCTTATTCGAATGTGCAAGGTCAAGGTAGAGGTCTGCATTTTAAATACAGAATTGTAGCAGTTGGTGGGGTTGAGGAAGTTACGACTAGGCGTAACGGACTAGTATAGACCCACTTTCATCCCGCATGTACAAGGTCGTGGAATTAGCCATATGATTCATTGAATGGGAGCATTTAATTTAAATATTGTAGAACGAGTTGTCTCGAAATATATTCCTTATAAAGAGAGGAATAATTCATAAAAGGAGGCAACTTTCTATCAACAACTTAATTAAAAAACCATAATTTGATTCAGCTGCGATAATTAAGTTCATTTACTCACATTCATTTGCATATTATCTTCGTAGTATAATGTCTTTCTCTCTCCCTATCTTTTTCTCACTCACTCAATAACACTGTTAGGTCTAACTATAGTCAGTCAGATATAGCAATTTCGATAGTGCTTTCGCAACTTAAACAAAAGTTCTTTCGTTAAGCACAGAGTAGTTTAATAAGTGCTATTCGAAATCGTAAAATGAGTTATATGAAGAAGCAGATAAATTGAATTACGGTTCGACAGAAATATAGTTCAAAACCAACATATTTGACTAAACTTGCAATTTATTTATTTAATTTAGTCTAAAGAACATTTCCATATGCCTGTAGGTCCTGTTCGGAACTCTTTTTTTGTCTCTATATTTTATTGATTTTGTTCTCACTGGGTTAAGTGGTTAAAGTTGGCTGGTACACACCATTCTCGGATACACACACACACACACCCATCGTCTTTGGGAAATTCTTTGGGAAAATGTTTCAATGATACTGTTCTGTTCTGGTTGAAACTTTCCAATTTTAAATAATTGGTTCAGCAGAAAGTTCAGATCTACTCTACACACATTGAATGAAAAACTATTCCAATCAAATTAGATCGATTCTACCCCATCCATGTAAGAGAACATCTCTATCTACATCTCTAAAGTTCACATCGAAACTTATGTATCACACATTTTGTTCGATGTGAAACACCATTCGTATGTTTCCCAGTTTTCTTAAATTCTGTTGTATAAAGAACAGACACAAAATCAACAAATTTACTTCTTGATACTAAACACTACAATTTCAGAGGGAACGCGCGCGCGTTCCCCAAAAACCCCCTCAAACCGTATACACTATACAGTACAGTACACTGGTGGTATGATAGAATATTGTTCGGATGCTTTTATACCAAATGTATTGGATTTATAAGGATTTAAGACTTCTCAAATTATCTGTAAATAGACAAACTTTTAGAGCTCTAATCCTTTTTTGTACAATGTAAAATGGTGTAGTGTACAATACATACAGAGAGAAAGACTATGTTTGCTGAAGCTTATTTCATTGCTTGCTACTATCCCTTTTACACTAAAAACTCAAGATAAATACGAATGGCAGACGGAACACAAAAGATTGAAATGAATTGTTTTAAAGTATGTTTTCGATTTTGTCGTCTTTTCGTTTAACTCTTCCATATATTTTGTATGTTGTACACCCATACACAATGAAAACCCATACAAAGTATAATAATTGCTCGGAATATTTTCTACCGCCCGCCCTCCTTCCACTTCGTTTGTTTGATAAATGTATAATCACACACTAGAGAAATTTAATTAATTTTTCCATTTCCGTTACATTACATTGAATCTAAAAATTAAATTTTTTTCTTAAACTTTTCATAAAACATTAAATTCTGTCAATAAATTGAGTATGAAGTGGATTGGAAGATATACACGCAATTCTGTCACCGCGAAAACAAAACGCGAACAAGCATTATGATGGAGAAGTGAAAAAGATACCAAAAAATTCATTCGACATGTGTGTGTGTGTTACTCACAGTACACATCGTACATAAGACCTCATCTTGGGTGTTAAAGAATTCACAATGAAAATTACAAATCCACAAACGTTTTCCACAGATAAGAAGAAGCTTCAAAAAGGCTTGTTCAAAAGATTGTATGTTGGAATGAAACGACCAGTATTCCGTTTGACAATAGACTGATAGACAGTTTAACCTTCAACTCCTACTAATACCTTCTGTAGTACATGGGCTCTAGGCTCGTCCTGCACAGTTTACCACAGTAGAACAATTCAAAATGAATGGATCTCAAAAAGAGTGCCAAAATTAGTAAACAAAAATAACGATCCAGCGATGCTCCCTTGCGGAGTAGGGTATTATTGTTATAATAGAATCTCCTTCTTTCACTCTTCTTTAGTAGCCTTCCTCCCATATTCAAACAACCCCTGTTGACGTCAGGTTTTCCAAAACGGACTAAAAGACGTTTTTAACGTGATGATGTCTCTTGCAACTACTACCAAAAATTGGTCTCTTGTGTGAGTAGAAAAGTTTTCCAAGACACAGTCGACAAAATAAGTGTGCTTTTCATTTTAGAATCTACTCCTCGTCCATTTTCATCCTTTTCCGACGAGCCTGACCCCCTCCATTTAGCCATGACGTCATTTAGTGATGTTTGTTAACTTCAAAGGATAGATTTCTATTATTGAAACACCCTAATGTTTAAAAAAAACTTCAGACGAATTGGTCCAACGCACTATGAACATGCACCAGAACCATTTGAAATAAGAGGCCGACTCGACGCAGTAGTCAGAATTGTTTAAGTTTTTACATTGCGGAGACTAAAATCAGTGGCGTTTTTGAACGTTAAGAAAATGTATACTGTTGACTGTTTATAGTGCGTTGATTGGTCACATGTTAAATTTTCCGGCTTGCATCGGAATTCATTGCAGTTCCATTTTGCAGAAACTACTAGGTAGAAAAATTAACTTTACCAAAACGTCTAGTTGTAGACTGCTATGCATTTTGGTATTGACTACAACGACAGATCTATCTCATCTAACTGTTAAATTATTGAAGTACCAGATTCGTTGATCATAATATGGTGGTATGATTGTCAAATTAGAATTCAAATTTACCGCTTTACCGCTTCACAAAGTTGTATTGAACAGATCATGCAACCACTTAGCGAACAATGCTATATCAATCGGTTAAAGAGCTCATCAATCATTTATTCATTAAATCGAAATTTTTCTATCAAAAACCAGAGAAAAACTTTTTCTTTATTGTTCGACTGAGTGTGTGTGTGTGTGTAAAGTTGTCGAAAAGAAGTGGAAATCAGAAGAAAATCCGCTTTTCCCACAATAATTATTAAACTCTTCCTTCCTTAAACACACGTTTTGATATTATATATTTCCCCCACTTCCCTCTCTCCACCGAAAAACGATTCATACCAAAAATTACTTAACCATGAAAATTCCATACAAATGACAAAGTTATTGTTAATCAACGAAAAACATCAACAGAAAACAATATTAAAAGAATTGCAAAAGAAAAGGAAAGAAAAGAAACGGGAAAAACTTTTCCCCAAGATTTATTATTACAAGAGAAATTTTCTCTAATATTTATATGAAGGAATTGGTTGTCATTGTGGTGACTTAAACCGTAAATTTATTCGAAACCATCTGTTGTTTGTTCTCGAAAATGTTACATTAAATGTAATAAAATAATTTTTCCGTCGTTTTTTCACACCATCTCTTATATCTTAACCTCAAAACTTTGTTCGGAAGAATGTTTTATTGGTTGACCAAACTAAAGTTGTTGTAGATAGATAGATAGATAGATAGATATGTAACACCATTTCGATGTGTGATAGCATGTTAGTTCTTATATTACACATAGAAGCACGAATAGGTATGTGGAAAGTATGCTTTAAAACCATACTAAGTATGTTAGGTATGTCATCACATCATATATATTTTAAGAACACTCTGCTCTGCCTCTGCCTCTGTATGGTTGTAATGAACATGATATTCTGGTTATATACATTCGAGCATAATATTATTTTAACCAAAGACACTTTATACTTTACATATTATCCATATACCATATCTTATGCATTTATTTTCGGGTAGGAATTTAGTGTTTGTTAGCATGATGTTCTTTAGCATCCAGTTGATCTGGACCATGTTCTATATTGTGGCTTATATCCATGTAGAGTGAATAATTGTGGTTTTCGGTGTTGGAATATTGTGGAATGGGTTTTGTGTTGTACATTTTAATGTGGGTTAGTCTGTTACATATATTAGGTTTTGAGGACACAACGTTTAAGATTTATAGATCACAATTTCTACATACTGTGGCATAATCGATTGCTCAAATTGTAACTTGACTCACACTTTACACGAAAAGGTGTAACATTTGAATTTAACACGCTTTATGGTCTAAAGAATGAGGCAGAGAAAGTGTTCAACATTTCATCGTATTATCTTCAGCATTAGAATAGTATGAATATGATTCGTCTTCTTACCTCTCCCCTTTTCATTACAAGAAAACAGATGTAAGCCTCTCAGTAACTCTGCAATCTAAAGCATGAGCACATTTACTTTGTCCTCTAAAATTTTTTACTAATTATGTGGATGCACCCCATATTTGTCGTTGTCACCGTTAATAAATGTTCGCCTCCCATTATGAATTACCAAAAGAGCTTTACCAGTGCCACTGGGTTTTATTCTCGATAACAGTAAACATGTGTGTGATAGAAGATAAAACCTATAGGAAAACTTCAATGAATAATGTTAATATTACAGAGAAGGTTTGACATCTGTTTCGTTGGTATAGGTCTGTTCCATCGTACGGTAAAAACGATTTTTGACAAGCCGAAAACAACCGACCGGCATCCAACCAGTTTTGTCATAACCTCAATACACTTTTTTTAAATGTGAGCTGCCACAAATGATGACAAATGAAAATTATATGGCAATTCT